>JARPMJ010005766.1:0-59310 GCA_033366665.1 Phoxinus dragarum
ACCAGAATCCCAATAGAGCATCTTTGGGATGCGGTGGAAAGGGAGATTCGCATCATAGATGCCCAGCCGACAAATCTGCAGCAACTGCGTGATGCTATCACGTCAATATGGGACCAGAATCTCGGAGGAATGTTTCCAGCGCCTTGTTGAATCTGTGCCATGAAAAATTAAGGCTTTTCTGAAGGCAAGAGGGGGCTTCAACATATAGCTGCCTGATGCATGTTAAACATACAGTATATATGGTGTAAATGCATGCACAAAATAGATTTTTATAGTAATATACCATGGACCTATGAAGTACCTGCAGTACCAACTATATGCCATGGTATGAAAATGTTAATCATACAGTGCCATGCATTTACCATTACTGCATCATGGTACCACTGTAGTGCTTTTAGTAAGAGGAGAAAAAAAAAATGAAATTGTTGCTATGGCAAATAAAACTTTTTCATCATGAACAGCGAAGCTGAAAACAGAGGGATGAAATTAAGGTAAGGAGAGAGAGAAAGAGAGATGGACAAGAGGGAGATGTATAATATTGAGCGATGCAGTCAGGGGCACAATAAAAACAGCTCTCAGGAGAGAGCGCTGCAGTCAGCAGCTCTTATGAGCCACTCAAGACACCTCTGTTGTACAGGTATTGTGTGGGCAAAACTTAGTCAATGGAGCCATGACGTTAAGTCTGTTTTAATCCAAACCATTTATGACCTAAACTGCACTCACAAATAGAGCATAATATCACTTTGCAACGTTATCCAGGAAGAGCCGCGCCGGAGCCTCAGATTAATCCTCAAGCCTCATTTACATGGACAAAACCTAAACTTACAAAAGAGAGTGTGATTTTGGATCACTTATTTATAGCTGCCACCTTTGAGCTGTGTGCACTTCACTGCTGATAGAGTGTTTGTGGGTGTTTGTGTGTTTGTGTAGATATTTGATCATGTCTGAATGGTAAGAAGTAGGCGGACGCCTGAGGGTTTTGCTGTCTCTCTCTTTCTCTCCCTCTCTTTATTTTCCTCCACTGCTCCTTCATCCCAGAGCAGTGGTTAAGCCCGTATTATCCCGCCTTACCCGGGCTTACATTATCATTATCATCCCTGTGTACCAACACTATTGTTACCACAGGGCAGCACTTCAACATGTTAAGAGGCAAGCTTAAAATCTCTTAAAGAGCCAGTAGATTACCACCATTCAATATTTCTCAATGTTTTCATTTTCTACACATATATTTCCGGTGCCACGTAAGCTTCGCTGGTGAATAGCACTTAATAGCACTGTTTATTCCTGAATGTTTTTTAGGTTACACTTTATATTAAGGTAACGTTACATTGTACTTGCTCAAATAAGGGCTGATTAATATTATTTAACTACATGTACTTACTTTAGAGTTACAGTTAGAGATAGGTTTAGGGTTAGTTACTTGTATTTATGCATAATTAATTGTTAGTAAGTACATGTAGTAACGTATAACTACGTCACCTTAAAATAAAGTGTTACCGGTTTTAATACTTGTGCTGAAAAAAACAACACCTGCTAGTTATCTCTACATGTTAAACTCTAGTCTGCAGTAGGCAACCAACTAGCTACCACTCAAAACATAGTTAGTAATAACCCTTAGTAACCACATACTAATGCAATTAAAACCCACCCAGAACACCCTAGAAACCATAGAAATGTGTTCAAACTTGTTAAGGACAGCCACCACCGAGAAACACTATAGCAAACAACTTGCTAAAAATGCTAAATGCTAAAAAACACTCAGCAACCACATAGCAAAGTTCTGACAAACACCCTATCATTATAGCAGTGAGTTTCACATGCACAAACACACACATTTTTTATAAATGTACAAATGTTTATTTTATTTTGTTCTATTTAGGCTACTAGTTCTATACTGAAGCTTTACACAACAGACCTTATGACTTATGCTAGACACAGATCATGCAGAAACTGAACGCTCAGTAAATGTAGCACTTTGTACGTTCGCCTTCCCTGAACTGCATGTTCCATATCCTGCTAAGGAAAGGTTTGCAGCTTTGTTCAACTATACTCATATTAATACAGCCGGCTGCAGGTGGAGGGGGAGAGAGACAAACTCTCATGCCATTTACAGCTAATATGATTTTCACCACAGAGCAGCAGGCACAAAGCACAGAGGTTAAAGAGTGTGCTTATATATAAAAAAAGCACATATGCACTTAACTTTGAGCTTTTTACACCCTTTCAGGCCAAAAAAAATAATCATTACAGCTACAGTATATCTTCTGTGAATCTACAGCGTGCAACACTATTGTCAGGTCACCAAGGGGAACGGAGAGAAATACAAGTTGTGTAAGACGCTGAAAGAGGAAAAAGAGGAAAATGCAACAGTAACATAACCTTAATAATAAAGGTTCTTTATTGTCGTCAATGGTTGCATGAAGAGTCCCCGTGAACCGCAAGTTGCAACTGACTTTACTTCAGTGTTGTGACGTATTTCCAAGTTAAACTGAATATTGAATATAGGGCGGGGTTTATTTTAACGCACCTCCTCTCCATCCCTCGCTCATAGCAGACTGACGGTTGGAGGGGAGTGGTTAAGGGCATTCATCCCAAGCCGAGAATAACGAGAATAAGAGAATAATGCCATTCCAGAGCGGAAGCAAATTTTCTGATTTTTATTCAAGATTACAACAAATTATTTTCTGCATATTAACTTGCACGGATTAAGCTAACCAAAAGACTAGTAATGTGTGCGCTAACACAGTGAATAGATTCTATAGAATAGAATAGCACGCACACAGAAAGCTGTCCCGTGAGTATTAAACTAAGTTCTCTTTCACGTCTTATTGTGCTTAAACTCACTGTCAAATACACACAAGGTTACGTCAAAAACACACAAAGTTTACATAAACAGTCGGTGAAGTCTGTGAACGTAAACATGTGTATTAAAGTCACAGTGGTATAATATAAAGTACCTACTGTTGTTAATATGAAACAACAAAAGAAAAACAGAAAATCACTTAATACTCTTGATTGAATAACTTTAGTAGCTTTAATAAGAATACATGTCTTACTTGAATGCTGATGTTAAATGCTCTGGTGAGGAGATTTAGGGGAGGAGCTAAGCTAATTGTTCCATGCCAGTCGTGGGCGGGGGCCTATTCCAATTTGACGTCACATTGGATGACATTCCCCGAACAGCTCATTTTGAGACAGTTTCAGTTTTATGGTGAAAATAACAAATGGAGTGGATGGATTTTTACCACAGTAGGGTGGTTGTGTACACACACGGAGGGCACATAATTATGTTCAAAAACAATATAGTGAATTTTGCATATTAGGTCCTCTTTAACATCCATGGAACCTTTCCATGCACAAACGGTTCTTTATAGTGAAAACCGGTTCAGTAGATTAATAAAATGTTTTTCACACTAAAAAAAAAAAGGTTATTTTGAGAAGCGTTCACTGAAAGGTTATTTGGGGAAGCCAAAATGGTTTTTCAATGGTATCGCCGTAAAAAACCCTCTTTTGGAGGAAAAACCCTCTTTATTTTCAAGACTAAGTATTACTTAATAATGTTTTAGCCTTTTTATTTGGACAGCAACAGGAAGCATGTGCGCTGCTTACCAGGCTACATCGCCAATATAATGAAAGCATTTTAAGATAGGCTATACATTTGTCCCAGTCATGAGCGATCACATCACATGAATGGTACTGGGAACACAGAGGAACACGCCACGCTTTCATGCAGGTTTTCTACCATGTGGAGCAGAGGCTTTATTGGCAGGTGGAGAGTTTGCCCCTGGACTGGGATCGGGGGTGGAGGTGGAGGTGGAGGGGTCTTTCTTCTGACAACAGGCTGGGGAGACGGAAAACTCCATCACCAGCAGCGGCCATCCCAAATCGCCCCCTCAGCAGCGCTCCGGAGCTGTATCGGGAGAGCCAGCAGCCTCCTACGCCAGTGACACACACACAAACTAGCGCTACTCCTTTCAATGTGAATGCTTTTGGCTCAGCTTTGAAGATCGATACTTTCTAACCTTCTTTTCATTTATTTTAAAAACAGTACGTGCCCTTTTCTTCCTCTGTGTAGGCATATGTACTGTAGCAAAAGAAGTCCATTAAAAGTGTTTCCAATAGAATTGTTCAACTCAGGAAAATCTAACTTGGACACAAAGCGATGGTTATTATTATCAGGTTAGGTCAGCTTTGACTCAAAACTTTCTTTGCTTGTAGATTAATGTGGTTTATTTCTTCCATGCAGTGTGTTTTTTTTTTCACCTGCGAGCTACAATCTCTGTTGCTGCTTTCACTTAGAAGACATTTCACAAGTAATTTCAAAGCCAGGTGTTGATGACACTCTGCAAACGGCTTCTCGAGGATGTCACACTGCGATCGGACAACATCTCCACATATTGAATCCGCCACAATAGTGACAGAGCGTATGTCTGAGAATAACTCTCGGGCGCCATCGCAACTCTGTATCTCCTGTGTTTGGCTGTGCAAGCGCGCAGCCCATGGATGATTCATTCTGCAATCTCTCTGTGCATATCAGAGATATTGACTGCCGGGGAAAAGCTTTCAGACGTAATGGAGATTCATTTTTCCAATAGCGGTAAGAGGAACATATAGCGCATATTTGCAGTGGCCTTCTCCGCTGTGAGCTATGAGATTTCAAAGGGTGAAAGAACAAGTCAAAAAGGAGATGGAAATATGACACAGGCATTGATCTGAAAAACTCGAAAGAGAGAAATGTTTGGAGACTGCAGGTTGGATTTTTTTACTGCATCAACCATAATGTGCTTTTCTTCAGGATGTGTCAGATGCAACAGTTACACTGTATAGGGCCCTATGATTCAAGCGATGTGAAAAACGCAGATGGAATAGCGGTAACCGGTCATAAAAACTAAATTCACTGTATAACGCGGAATTTCATGGAATTTGTCAAATTTTTTATGAATAAATAAAAATCAGGTCAGTACACTTTTAAATCAAACTGCGATATAGACTAGTGTCTGTGAATATTAAACCGCAAAAAAGACTATTTAAAGGGGGTGGTAAAGTATGATTTCACTTTTCCAACTTTAGTTAGTGTGTAATGTTGCTGTTTGAGCATAAACAACATCTGCAAAGTTACAACGCTCAAAGTTCAAAGCAAAGGGAGATATTTGCTTTTAAAGAAATCGTTTTTTTAAGGACTACAACAAACGGCTGGTAGGGACTACACGACATTCCTCCGGGTTTAGTGACATCAGCAAGTCTAAAATGTACATAAACCCCGCCCCCCGGAACACGCAGTTGAGGGAACAAGTCAAATATTTGTATAGTATTTTGTCACAGAAGTGAGTCAGCTCAAACTTTAGCAACCATCTTTTCACATGCAATCGAAAGTCACTCTGTGTGCATCTCACAACAGTTCCTATACGAGCGATTTATAGGTTATCATGACAGAATATGCTAATTGAAGATAGTTAACGCCACATCAGCAACATAAATTCATCAACTAACCTTTCAGAGACGTCCTGTTGCATTCTACATGTTGTCACTTCTTCTTGAGTCTCTCCATCTTTGTCTGACTCCGTTTTGACATTAAAGACAGAACAGTTTCTGTCATTTTAGTGTGTCTGCATGAGGTAATAGCAGCTGCTAACACACACATGAGCTCTTGAAACCCCACCCTCTGCAGCAGCTCATTTGCATTTAAAGGGCCAGACACAAAACGGTGCGTTTTTGGCGAAAATAAATCCTCTAAAAAGGTGACAACTTTAACATGCTTTATAAAAGATATCTGTGGAGTATTTTGTGCTAAAACTTCACATAGCACACTTCTGGGGACATCAGAGATTTATTTTACATCTTGTGAAAATGGCATTTTACCACCCCTTTAAATGGGTCCTTAGTTATCATTTAATTTTTGTTTTACTTTAGTTAGTGTGTAATTTTGCTGTTTGAGCATAAACAACATCTGGAAAGTTATGACGCTCAAAGTTCAATGTAAAGGGAGATATTTTATTTTACAGAAATCACTTTTTAGGACTACAACAAATGGCTGGTAGGGATTACAACAAGCTTCTCCATCACAAACCCTAAAATTGACATAAAGCCTGGCCCTGGGGACATGCAACAAAGTGGGGTAAGACCATGTTGGGCTGCTTTAAGAGGGTTGTTTGTCGCTGTTTTTTACACCCCGGAAAAAGTTTGTCCTAAGGCTGATGAACTTGTTACAATCTATTATATTATAGCCTTACCGTTTGTCTGTGCGCTGCACATTTTAAGGAGAACAGCTTCCAGAAGAGAGTACAATGCAGGTTATAGGCACAAAAGCTTCTCCTGAAAGAAGTAACCATTCCCATTTTGTCAGGAAAACCTGTTTCTGGATCACAACTTTATTATTTGTAGTTTTATTTTCTATTAACAGTTCCAAATATAAGCTTTATGTAGTTGTGATAGCTATGATGTGCATGAAGGGCAAAGCTTTGTCTCCGCTAGCCCGCTAACTAACCTTTAAAGTATTGATGTAGGCCTAATGTTTACTTTAGGGGATCAGGAACTTCTGCTAAACTTAAAGTTTGACTGTTTAAAATAGGCTACCATGTTGTTTTTGGATTACTCATGTTGGTGATGATGTCCTTATTTATAGATCAGAAGATCCCTAAAGGTAGATCAATTACTATTTATATTACCATAGTTTTTCCAACAAATATGACTAAATGGTGGATAACATCATATTGCGTAGAAAATGACAACAACAACAAAAACATACCACTCTGAAACGTCCGTGCTTGCAATCCGTTCAGCACAATCCTCTTGTTCGTTAACATGGTCAGGGTCTGAATTGGGCTCGAAATGGTTTGAAATTGAGCCATCTGCTATTACATCTGAGTAGAGCTGGCGCGGGTGTAGTCTCGCGTAGCCAGACCTTCAGACTGACGGCTGAAGGTCTGGAATTCATAGCAGCTTTCTTTGGCCAAGGCCCGCCCACAAGGCAGTTTGACCGACATGTCAAACAACCAATTACAGTTCGTTTCGTTCAGCGTCACGTTTCGGGGCGTGGAAATGTCCCCACAACAACAGACGGCGTGCAACAAGTCTCCACTAAGTGCCTCAAACAAAACTCCTGGACATCTCTTAAAGAGTCTATGCCGTGAACCTTGCATACTTTTGAGAATCATACGTTTAGCTGATCTTGATAAATGCTCATTGTCACTCATGTAAACACAACAGTTTTTCTTACGCAATCACACGTCTGCGCTTTGTTTCCCGGCGGACCGAAAATAAACGCGACACTCGCACCCCCCGGAAATCCGATAAAATTCAACCAATCAGATGACGACTTCGACATTCCTGAAGTGTTTCCAGTTAAGTGACCATGTGCATCAGACGTTTAGCCAATGTTCCGTGGGCGTGACGTCTGAGGCTGAGACTAGCGCGGGTGTAAACATTTCCGAACATGTGCTAAGGGGTACTCAAGTTCAGATGCCAAGGGGGCCACATGTAAACCACATAAAATGTGAAGGGCCACAAATTACAACTTGCATTGTAAAACTTTATGACAATATTTTCAGTTTTTACTTATTTAGAAATGCAGTTCATTACCTATCTTGCTAGGTAAGTCTTGCTAGTCTTTGTCCTATTTAAAGTAATACTGAACATGAAATAAAAAAAATTATCTGGAACAAAAAAGTGTATTAACAATTTTCTTGCGATATTAATGGAAAAAAAAATTAGTTCATACTCAGAGTATTAAAAACCTCAAAATGTATGAAGAAAATGATTGAGCAAATACAAGCTATTACTCATTAAAGAGCAGTGAATGCTTTTCTCTTTTTATTTTGTTGTTTGATTAATATTAAGTGCACAGAGGCATTAGGTTTATTACGCACTGTCACTTTAAGACCGAGTAAGCATCCAATTGCACTGATGCACATCCGATATTGGGAGTAGGTTTGGTCTCAGCTTTGGTGGGGACATCCCACCCCGGCCACACCACCCCCTTATTTTTTCAGCCAATCAAATGACGGCGTTCCTTGTACTGTCGTCCTGGCCGTCGGAATCGATCCAAATCGCTGCAGCAGGGATTTTTTCCTGGCTCAAAACTAGGCGGAGTTGGTAAAATTCTGATGAAGTATTTTATTAAAAAGATCATTGAACTTGTATTTTTCATATACCAACATATTGCCTACTGTGTTTTCCACAGTATTTTTGTGGGTGGACCTCGATCGGTACCTCTAGAGGGGTCCGGGGGCATGCCCACCCTTAAGAAAATTTTGTACATTTTAAAGATAAATTAATTAATCTGGTGCACTTTGAGTCAACAGAATCCGCTGTTAAAAATAAATAATCCACCCGCCCAAACCTATGACATTCTCTGATTTAGATATCTGATCATCACATTACAATTCAAATTATCAGTGTTAAGCATGATCATATGGTAAAATGTCACACTGTAGGGAGATTTAAAAAATAACATTTATTTAAAATAAAAGGTCTTCTTTTGGCAAAATTAAATTTCTTTAATAGCCTAAACCGAGGTTTTACTCCCTTCAAACTGAAATTGTCAATGTTTCATTACGTCACTATTGGAAAACAATCTTATCAGAATATATTTTTTTACCTTTATAAAGGGCATTTTCCCCCTAATTTTATTAAATGTATGCTCAGCGCCACCGCTCCCATCACGCGCTGTGCGTAGGGCACCAAGAGCTGAGGGGGCACAAAAAAGATTGCCTAATGAAAATCAATAATTATACTGCCGGCATTATTTCAGTATAGAAATACAGACATACCGGGAGTCTTCCGCGCATATTGATAGCGGCTCACTGATGCCCGCGAATTAGTTAAAATCTCCCGGAATCTATAGCGAGCGCGCCCGCGAGACAGAGACTGTGCTCCAAACCGCGTAGCGCGTACACGGCAGAGAGGAAGAGAAAGCAAGAGACCGCGTGCTTGTGCCTCATGAAGCGCATCGCGCATGTAATATGTTTGATGGACACAGGACAGAATGGACACAGGAACCCAACATAACCGCCACGGTGGGAAAAGTGTATCTGAGCATGTGACTGTCTGTCCGAGTTTTGTCGAGAGCCGGAGGCGGCACCAAAATTGACGGAGGCGGCCGCCTCGTAATTCTCTATGCAGGAAAAAGGAGTACCGTAAAACTTCAAATAATAGCCCGGGCTTTTATTTTCCCAAATCGCCGAACTGCACCGGCTTGAATTGGAGACAGGCGTCTATATGAGACAGGCCTTTAATTTAGTGTTGAGACTTCACCCTGCGCTGCAATATACATTTAGCTTTACATTAATTTACAGAAATCAGCTGGTTGAATGAAAATTGCTACTGCTATCGGATTTTCAGATGATATTCTCAATTTCAGTTAACGGACGCTCTGAGGTAAAGTGAATTCAGACTGCAGTGCAGACTAAGCAACGATTGTATTTAATTGTACAGTACAATCATAACATGATCTTAATTCCATAATGTCCTTAAACATAACAATATTGCTGGCCATAAACTGACAAAGTGCGCGTCCGACTCCGATAACTCGAGTTGTCATAAACGCTGCACGCGCGCGCTTCTCGTCCGGTGTGCGATAACGCGAGTTGTCACAGACGCGGCGCGGTGCTTCTCGTCCGGTGTGTGATAACTCGAGTTGTCACAGACGCGGCGCGGTGATTCTCGTCCGGTGTGTGATAACTCGAGTTGTCACAGACGCGGCGCGGTGATTCTCGTCCGGTGTGTGATAACTCGTCATAGACGCGGCGCGGCGCTTCTCGTCCGGTGTGTGATAAAGTTGTCATAGACGCGGCGCGGCGCTTCTCGTCCGGTGTGCGATACACGCGGCGCGGCGCATCTCGTCCGGTGTGCGATACCTCCTGCCTTGCTTGCGCTAACAGCTCCCGCCCAAATGCGCAGGGCTCTCTTGCGTGCCCAATCTCCACTATATAGCTGGCTTAAACAGACGATCTGACGGGTTTTAGAAGATTAAATACGACCCGAAACTAAAAAAAGACCCGGCCTCTATTTGAGACCGGCCTTTATTTATCCAAACCTGTAGCCACACCAGGCGTGTAAAAGAGACAGGCGTCTATTTGGGACTCGGCTATTATTTGAAGTTTTACGGTAAATATTGGTGGGGACAATTTTGTCATTTTAAAATATTGATTGGGACTAGTACCTAGCGTCCCCCCCTAAACCTACACCCACATTGTTCTGTAAAAACATAACTGACTGTGTTTACGTGAACTCCAAAACGGACATTTAGACATAATGTTGTGTATTTGTCCACGCTATAGAGCTCAATTCAGTCCTTGCGCGCTGTATAGCTGTCTTATCATTCGTCATATAGTAACACAGCTTATTTTATTTAATTTTTTCTAAGTTATGAGCTATAAATAATTCAAGTCTGATATTTAAATTACGCAAGTGAAGGTGCGCAGCTCTGAATGTACGAGCTCTGCGTGGCGCACACAAAAGTTGCCTGACAGCTTTACCGCTTGTTTCGCTATTTGTTGCGCTTAGCAAGTTATGGTACATTTCGGAGATATCAAGTAGCTATAAAGTCCCATTAAACATGAATGTTATTTTTTATTAATCGACCCACGGATTATCCAAAGCATAGGCTACATATAAGTCACACTGTCTAATATTCGCACGTTTGAGCTAAAAAAAAAAAAGAAAAAAAAGTGCATTCATCTTTTGCATGACGCGGGCCATAAAATTAATGCCGGTGGGCCGGATGCGGCCCGCGGGCCGCCTGTTGAGTACCTCTGAAGCGCTGCCAATCACTGGTCCAGCTAACCAATCACAGCACGTTTCGTATATCGGAAGGAGGGGCTTAATCGAAAACGATGCGTTTAACCAGTCTGAGGAGAGGTGAGCTGTAATAATGTAAAATATGTAGCAAATAATGCGTTTTTTTAACAATCAAGCATGAAAACATATTCTAGTACACACCAAAAACAAAATTAAGACTTCTAAAGGGCATAATAGGACCCCTTTGAATAATCCTGCATGTTGTGTCTCTGTGTGAATGTAGCTAAGGCGCAGATTTAACACACACACAAACGGTTTCATTTAACACACACACACACACACACAAAGCGCTTGTACGCTTTCAATCCCTGAAAAAAAGTCTTCAATCTCTGCCGTGTCACTATATGAGGACATGAACACAACTTTGAGAAAATCTATCGTCATATCATAAACGCATTAAAAACTCAAAGGTCTTAATTCGCGGCATCCCGTCAAAATAAAAGTTCGGTTTAACTTGAATATAGATTAGCCTACTGTTGTACAGTGGAATAGCCTATAGCTACGTCTCAAATTAATAATACGTTAACATTAATAATAATAATAATAAATTATTATTAAAACAATTTTTTAAAGAATAATCACAATTTTTCTTCCATGTTTTCATTTTAAAAGTAAAGCGATAATGTGCAGCACTTTGTTTGACAAAAAAGTTTATTTAGTTTCATATGGTTAAAAGATAAATTAATGTTTTATGCCTTCATTTGATTGTATTTAAAATTTAAATACACAACACAGAATTTCTGAAAGAAAAAAAAACATATTATAAAATATTACCATTTAATTAAAGCGTTAAAACGGAATCCAGAAAACAAAAATAATTTGTTAAATAAGAAGAAGAAGAAGAAGAAGAAACTGAATTTGCAGAATAAAAAAATATTTTATAGGGCCCACTAAACATGTAATTTTTGTTAAACTTTTAATAAATTGTTGAGTTTCATGATTTCAATTAATTAGACATGCTTTTTGATTACTATCATTTAATTTAACCATTAAAATGGAGTCCAACAAAAATAAAATGGGAAAAAACTGAATCCAGAAAAAATTTTACGGAAAAAATGGAATTTGGGAAAAAATAAAACTAATTTCATAGTGCCCTAACTCTATAATCTAAAAAAGTTAGAGTCCAAATGGTGTTCCACTGCACCATAACTGGCCTGTTCTAAGTAATGGAAGACTACTGTGGCGTATAAACAATTCCATGAGTGCTGTAGCTCTGTCGTCCATGACAACGCTGAGTGGGACGAGTTATAGCCTTCAGGCTCTCCACGGCAACCAGCGGCACAATTAAAAAAAAGCAAACAAACCAAATGAAACACCCACCCTCCATCACACCTCCACCCGCTACTCAACTGTGTGTGCTATTCTTCTCAAAACTAAACACACACCAGAGGAAAAACATCAATTATTTACTAAAATACAACATAATACATGAAGGTAGCCCTTAAAGTTACAGTAGATGTGTGTTGGGGATTGACAATGTCCAGTGTTGAGCTACGAACCTGCATTCACACTCCTTTACAGGTGAGAAGTTCCTTTTAAAGAGACAGATGACAGGTATGCACTTAATGGAGGTCTATTGGAAGTCCATTGTGAGCACATTTCTGTGTACACATTTGTAGGGCTTTTAATACAGATGGGGACACATTAATTAATTAAAAACTAATTATATAAAACAACTCATTATATAAAAAATGTGATAATTGCTTTTCATAAAAACATGGCTCTCATGATGTGATGCAATACAACGGCCAAAGATATTAATCTGCATAAAAAAAGCAAATGCATTGAAATCTAATAATCTATTGCAATGCATTAACTTCTAAAGAGACTTTGTCTATTCAATGCTTTCATCTACCATCATAATAATTAATCTCTCTCTCTCTCTCTCTCTCTCTCTCTCACTCACTTGTTTTTCCTAATTGAGGGACAAGTTGAAGTTATTTTCAAGTGACATAATGCCATATACATTGGACCTGAAATATTCGAATAATAAGCACCTCAATAAATAATTTAACTCATAAACATTACATTAAATTGCATGCAACCACAATGCCTTAGAACTTTTCATCATTTAATGTAAATGCGCGTGTACATGGATTTTTTTCAAACACACATACATAGAACATTAGTTTATAACTTGTTTCAGAGGACAGGTTGGTTTGGTGACTATGAGGAGCGAATGCGCGTGCTGTTTAGGAAACGAAAACTTGGGGAAAACATTAGCGTCAGATTATTGATGTAATATTTATGAAGTAATATCAGGAGGCTGTTGTTCCATTATTTAGAGCGATGGAGGGAGCAAGGAGTGGAGGAGGAAACAAACGGCTGGTGTTAAAAGACTCATGCGCCAAACTGCAGGTGGGTGGAAAAGGGCTTCCCCGGTATTACTGACGCACAGCTTACATAAACACACACACACACACACACACACACACACACACACACATCCTCACTTCCACAATGTGACCAAGCGATCAAGTACACACTATTGCAAACTACAACAAAAGCCCTCTGATAAAGATAACACATTTAAACATGATGGGTGGGTGCAGCCTCAAAAGTGTGTGTGTATTTGAAATGTTTGGATAATTTAAATATATTCATTCTTTATCCACTATTCTTTAAAACTCTGCTCGGTGATGCTCAAAACAACGCCTCGCTTTCTGGGGGGTTAGCATGTATGTATGTATGTTGTGGGGGGGTTCCAGCAAAAGGCCTTTATAATCATATCTATACATATATATCTATGGAAAGATGCAAGTTTTTTTCCATATGGCAAAAGGATTTAAAGATTAAATTTAACAAACTTTTATAAACTCTAGTCTATATTTGCAATGAAAGTGTCGTAACTGATGTAGGCCTAAGTACAAAGGGGTGAATTCGGGATGACTGGGACACTTTTTGCCTATGGGATCACTTGTAAAAAGTGTCCCAATCACCCTGAATTCACCCTACAGGCGTATGTAACATATATAGCATCAAATCAACATGCTTTTCGCACTAAACCCCAGCACAATGTGCATATTTTAAAATACTCAAGACAGACATCACTACCTTAACCTCACAGCTTTTTGCTGCTGGCTAACGTTTTACACTCCTAATTTTCATAAAGTTGAGCATTTCTGAACTTTTCAATTCTTGGACGCTTTCAGTGCTGATCCACAATCACACAAGCCACCATCTATCTATCTATCTATCTATCTATCTATCTATCTATCTATCTATCTATCTATCTATCTATCTATCTATCTATCTATCTATCTATCTATCTATCCCTCATCCACTTGACGAAACTCCCTGAGGGAAAATGAATGTCTAAAAGTGTTAAATGCAGCCTAAAACATAACTTTTTAAAACGTTATGGATACAGTTATTGTTCTTGACGTGAATTAACCTTTAGTAAAAATTACAAAGGTTTAGACCATGTCATCTACATTCAGCTTTTCAAATAGAAGTGTCAGATGACGTTTTCATTTAGTAAGCTGTTGTTACTTGATTATATTTTGTCTTTTGAATGTCCTAATTTAGCTGTCAATTTGCTTTTGAATTATATGTATCCCTCAAAGTCAAAAACAACATATAAAAATGAAATAACCTTTAAATTAATTAATGGAAAATGAAAAAAAAACCTGAAAAACAACTTTGTTTCAACATTTCCAATGCAATTAAAATGCCGTCGACACGGGTTCCTGCAGCCATGGACACAAATAATAATAAACCCAAGTGCTACATTTATTGAATATTTTTTGTCTCCTTGAACAAATGATTTGCTGTAGGATGCTTGTGTTGCCATGCAGAATGTTCTCTGTTTGGTTCATTCACACGCAACTGACCCCTCACATGTAATGAGATCTGAAATGAAACATGAACAACACACGCACAACAGCTTCCTAACCTCTCCAGATCCCTTTCCGCTACATGACCAGGATGTTGGTGAGAAACTCTACGAATACGGATTTGTATATTTATAAAGTTTGGATCCATCCAGCTAGTTCCATCATAACATCGCTGGAGGGGAGACGAGAATTGCCGCTGTATTGTAGTGACACCACAACACGCCATATAACAATGTGCCACAGGGACTTTGTCTCTCTCTCCTGCTGTCTGTGTTTTCCTACGTTAACTTCTCTCCTCCTCATTGTTTCCTGTTTTCCCTCCATCCCTGCTTTCTTTCTCTCTTTCATTTTTCTAGCATACCCCTTTCCTTCTTTTCTGTGCTTGCCCACAGACCTGCTGCTGTCAGTTTGGTAAAGCGTGGCCTCAATGAGCCATGGTGACTCAGTGTGTGTGTGTGTGTGAGTGTGTGTGCGCGTGCCCGCGCGCTCATCAATCTAGAATGGAGAAACAAATATTTTTTTTTTACTGATCTCCCTCCTGCCCTGTGAGATCTTCCAGGCGACTGTCAGAACACTCCTGTGTCATTCATGCCCCCTTAAGCAAACACACGTGTGTGTGTGTGTGTGTGTGTGTGTGTGTGTGTGTGTGTGTGTGTGTGTGTGTGTGTGTGTGTGTGTGTGTGTGTGTGTGTGTGTGTGCGTGTGTGTGTGTGTGTGTGTGTGTGTGTGTGTGTGTGTGTTGACATGTTTCCAAGTGCATGTTCTCATGTGTGAATTGTTCATCAGGGAGAGACAATGAATTTTGTCGTGTGTGTGTGTGTGTGTGTGTGTGTGTGTGTGTGTGTGTGTGTGTGTGTGTGTGTGTGTGTGTGTGTGTGTGTGTGTGTGTGTGGTAAGTGAAACACTTTGAATTAGATCCGTAATGAGCAGCGCTATGAGGTGACTGCACAGGGAGTTACAGACAAATGTTGCATTGCTGCACAACCACATAATACAAACTGCTCTGACATTTGTTTACTTCTCAGAAATGGCATGTGAAACAAAATTCTCGCTCATCTATTTATTCAGTTTTCACTCTCGCTGTGGCTCTAGTATCACTACCTCTGTGACCATGTACACACAAGGCTCTTTTTGCTGAGGTTAATCCTCTAAATCAGGGGTTCTCAACTTTTGCTGAACCTATATAACCTAAATTAAATAACATACTGAGATTTTAAGTAATGTTTTAACCTTTTATAAATATAATGGATATAATTATAATATAGTAAATATAATATATATATATATATATAAATAATATAACTGAATAAATTTGTTTTAATAAATTATATTTATATAATTTGATTATTATTGTTAGATTGTGTTCAATACCTGTCTAGCAATGTATGGACATATCATTAATAATGGTTTGTATTTGAAAAAAAAAAACACGTCTATCGCGTGTCATTAGAGTTGGCTCACATGATTTATGTTTCGTGCTTTAGAGCTTCCGTAAGGGAACATAGTGAGCAACGACGCTCCCTTGTTTTCACTGTGCATTTTGGGACTTTTTAGCAAAATTTTCAATGCACTGGAAGCATTCTGCGATTGAGACTCCCTAATCGGTCCCCTGACTACTGAACTAGGGTGCTGACTGAGATGTTGGTGACTGTAGCACAAGGTCACATTTGCTGGCCACATACGTCATCCATGCCTCATTTCAGTAAGTAAAGCAATCATAACATTCAAAAGTCATAAAGTACAACAATTTACACTTCACAATGAGTAAAGGTCAATATTATAATGGTTTCTTTTCTGAATGGAGACATCCTTGATGACGTATGCTGCTGACACACACATGCAACCTTCAGAGGAAGCAGCCTTCAAAACGAGACAGCTTGTGAGGGAGCGTTTGGTGCAACTGTGACAATTAGCAACTAGTGACAAATTATCATTTGGCAATTGTTAGCATTCATTCTCTGGACTAAAATTGATCATATTAGGGTTAGGAGCAAACTATAGTATAGTGCTTCTAATTAGTCAATGTATTAACAATTATTTTGTTCAGTTCGGATGAGCACATACTACGAAGATTTTGTAGAAAGTATAATCAATCTGCAATTAACCAAACCATTGGACATCAATTATGAAACAGAACAACAGATCAAATTTGTAAATCATTTACAAAAGCATTCTCAGATAAATTGTCACAAAGACGCTGTTTTGTAAAGTGATCGCAGGCTATCTTTGGTTGGAAGACTGTGAAAATGGCCGTCTTTGATCCTTGCCCACTGTACGGACCCCCGTTCAGGAGCCTCGAGCTCAGAAATCGCCTCGATTGGTCATCTTTCGTCTGGTCTGGGACAGCCCAAAATCATACAATGTGTACCGGGCATATGGCAGGGTTTTTTAAACTTCTTGGACCGCCACCCACAGTCCTACAGAGATCAGTTCAAACCCTGCTCCTACTTAGATACCTGTAGTTTTCAAATACGCCGGAAGGACTTGATCAGCTGGATCATGTGTGTTTAAATAAATTTAAATAAGGAGCCGGACTGTGGCTCTGCAGGAACTGAGTTTGACACCCCTGCTAAAGTTTGCTTACTTCAGTTCAGGTCTAGTTTGAATATTCAAATTTCTGAATGTCGCTAGACAATGCAAATTCCACAGGTGTGTACAAGTTATTTTTATAAGGCATTTGCCTTAAACATCAATCAATGTCAAAACTCAGGACCCTAGACACTATTACATGCTAAAGAATAATAGCACGTTTAAGAGCTGATTTAAAACTAGGAGCTGCAAACGGGAGACTGTGCCACAATCGCAAAAAGCTCAATCTCGCTTAGATTTGCATTTAACAAGGGACAACAAACAGTAGATGATAGAAGGATCTCGATGGTGAGTAAGGACACAAAAGTTTGCAGATATATACTGAAAGTGCATTTGATTTGATTTAGAAGAAAAATGTAGAAATGCCCAACGGACACTTGTCATCATACACTTCTGATCTGTCTAAACAAGCACGTATTAATAACAAAATGAAGCCTGTTTT
This sequence comes from Phoxinus dragarum, assembly GCA_033366665.1. NCBI lineage: Eukaryota > Metazoa > Chordata > Actinopteri > Cypriniformes > Leuciscidae > Phoxinus > Phoxinus dragarum. The sequence continues at coordinate 17,665 of JARPMJ010005766.1, forward strand.
AAATATAGCACTTCATTTCTCTCTCTCTCTCTCTCTCTCTCTCTCTCTCTCTCTCTAAAAGTGCTTGTGTATTACAGAGAGGGTTCAGCACCATGGAGAGCTCTAGACGCCACAAAGAAATGAGAGTGGCATCTGATTATGAGAGGTGTTTCCAACAATGCCTGTTTTTGTATGTGTGTGTTAGTGTATGACTGAGTGTATATCCTACAGTTTATGCGTGTATCTCAGTGTGTTTGCATGTCCGAGTGTGTGTGGTGGATGATGACAGCACACCAGGTGTCCCCTCAGCAGGGGCTCCAAGGTAAACATCAGTAAACAGCGGACCTGCTGACGAGCTCTGACCTTATCCACTCCTCTAAACTCCATCCATCCCTCCATCCCTCCGTCCCCCTGTATGCCTGTTTGCTCCACATCTGTCTCTCCTCTGCAGGGCAACTCTAATATTCATCTGCCCTCATTTGTCAAAGGTAGGATGAATCTTTATGCAGAGGAGAGGAAACGTGTGTGTGTGTGTGTGTGTGTGTGTGTGTGTGTGTGTGTGTGTGTGTGTGTGTGTGTGTGTGTGTGTGTGTGTGTGTGTGTGTGTGTGTGTGTGTGTGTGTGTTCTATGGCAGAATGAAAATCAGAAATGATGGAGCAAAATTAATGGGTGAATGAGAAAGAAAGAACTGTAAGCATCTGAGAAGAGATTTTTGTATTATATTTGATCAAATTTACTTTTTTCTATAGTATGTAAAAAAATGTTTTAGAAATGAACTTTATTCAGGAAGAATCCATTAAATCGAAATCAAATTTGATCACAGAATCTTGAAAAAAATAAACCACAGTTCAAAAATTAAGCTGCACAACTGTTTTCAAACTGTATATAGTAGTTTAAATATAGTTTATTTTTTTATAAAGCTATAAAATAGGTACAAATCGGACATGATACCATAGTATACCATGTTTTTTTTTGGATATGCATGTTAAAGCCTATTTTTTGGATCTGTACACATGTAGCATGGAATTTTATTATTATTATTAATCTGGTACCATGGTCATAACATGGTTTCCATACATATATCATGGTAATACCATAGACATTTGGACATAAAAGCATCACTATACAATAGTACTTTTTTAAAATCAGGGAACAGAAGAGGTGAGCAGAGTAAGCAGAGTTGCTGCAGAGGAGAAAGAACGAGTGATGCTGGAGACGTGTAGAACATGAGACCAAAAACGTGCGAGAAATAAAAAGAGAGAGAGAGAGAGAGAGAGAGAGAGAGAGAGAGAGAGAGAGAGAGAGAGAGAAGTGTTCCTCCCAGCAGAGACAAGGTAATCTTGGCTGACCAACCTCGACCAAATTAGATAAATTGACCCTCACCTTTGTAGAGATTCATTTGTCTGTTTACTCGGATGCTGAGAGAGCCTGGAGAGCAGGAAGGTCAAACCCTCAACCCCTGTGTGGATGCCAGCTGTCTGATAGAGCGACACCGACAGACACAGAGAGAGAGAGAGAGATTATCTCGGAGGGGCTGGGGACGTTTAGGCTAAAGGTAAAGGTAAAGGATGAATGGAGCAATGGAAGGATGGATGGATCAGCGGGTCCACTTGACCCCCCGATTAGCTGAGCTCGCTTTAATTAGCGCCGAGCTAAGTGCCAGTAATTAGACGCATTGTGTCACCTGCCAGAGGCCCTGCACCATCGCAGCACATGTTGCTATGGCTACCGGAGGACAAGAATGGAGGGGCGGAGGAGAGAAAGCTAGAGGAGAGGAAGAGAGAAAGAGAGAGAAAGCCACAACATTAGACATGATCCAAACAAAAACAGCATGCGACAGGGACACTGGTGAAGGTTTGTTTGCCTGCGAGAAAGTCCATTGCGATGAAATGCTGAGGATAAATGACATAAAAATCACTCGTGCATGAAAGGCCGGTAAACTAATGAACAGAATAAAGGTGCACATCATAAACTACATTTGCAAGTGATGTTTTACTGATGCTTGATGGAATGTGTTTGACTTGTGCTTTAAAATGCTTTAAAGTTTTGACATTTTATGATTCAGGAATGACACAATTGCAGCACAAAATTCCGAACATCATCTTTTGATGCACATGGCAACTAACTTCCCTGAATAGCTCTGCATGCAATATTGAATTTTTCAATAATCACCTCAAAAAATGTGCAAGGTCTAACTAGATTCCTGAAGGAAGAGTCTGTGTTTGCGAAGCAGGGGAAGAATAGAGTTAAAGTTTAAGGCAAGTTTAGATTTGAGTTTTGGTTCTGTGTTACTGAAATGCATTGCTGTGTACGTCACTCAGCACGTGTCTTGTTATAGAGGGTTAAAGAAATATCAATCAACAAGAGTATGCAAAGACTGTAGACACTATACAATAACATCTGCTAGATTTTAAATGTTGAATAACAATGTTAGGCAGGATTTATTATAATTACTTTTAAACTGAGAAAGTCTAAAGTTTAATGCATATCTATATAGCATTTGTATCCACTCGTTATAAAAGTGTATAGACTAAAACTATTGAGTACACAAACACTATGTATGCAACAGTACAGAACTACAGTGGTGTTTTTTTTTTTCAGTTCTACATATAATAAATGACACATTGTTCCTTAACTGTGCCTCGACAAATTTACCAATGACATCTCATTTGTTTTCGTAAAAACTATGAAAACTAAAATATCAAAACTGGGAAAATACTTTTTGTTCTCGTATCTGATCACAACATTCAAGTTTTTAGAGTGTGAAAATGACAGGAGCTGCTGAATAAATGAGATGAACACAGTGTCTTGGGAGCTGAACTAGAGACTGCCATCACTGTCTTTCTTGATCAAACAACGCCCTCTGCTGGTCATGCAGGATCATTCAATCCATTTATACTTTTTGATCCCCAAAAATCTAGACACTTGTTTAAAATGTAAATATTATTAAGTGTGTGTGTGTGTGTGTGTGTGTGTGTGTGTGTGTGTGTGTGTGTGTGTGTGTGTGTGTGTGTGTGTGTGTGTGTGTGTGTGTGTGTGTGTGTGTGTGTGTGTGTGTGTGTGTGTGTGTGTGTGTGTGTGTGTGTGTGTGTGTGTGTGTGTGTGTGTGTGTGTGTGTGTGTGTGTGTCAATAATATTAAAATGTAAATATATTTTAAAATGTAGTTTATTATGCAAAGCTGAATTTTCAGCATCTACAGTCTTCAGTATCACATGATCCTTTAGAAATCATTCTTATATTCTGATTTGCTGCTCAATAAACATTTCTTATTATTATCAATGTTGAAAACAGTTGTGGTGCTTAATATTTTTGTATAAATTATATTTTTTATAGATAATTTTATGAATAGAAAGCTTTTGTAACATTATAAATGTATTTACTGTCACTTTTGATTCATTTAATGCACCCTTGCTAAAAAAAAAAATATTAATTTCTTTATAAAAAAAACTTGCTGGGCAAAACTTTTGAAAGATTAATGATGCTTGGAATATTTTTATAATGGAGGCATTAATATTTTTTGTGTAGCTTAGGCATTCAAATCTAGAGGCACTGCATGTATCTAAAATGTATTTTAGCTTTGAAATGCAAGACTATTAAAAAGCATTTAAAAGTTTCTCTACAACAGTAAACACACTTCTGAAAATCTTAAAATCCCCCTAGTTTTACCCCTTAAAACTAATCTTTGATCACCACAATTACATATTTAAAAGTTTTGTCCTTGAAAAAAAATTTCTTCATGTCTTAAAATAGCTTGAATGTTATTATACACCCTTGCCTCATTTAGTAGTATAGGTGGTTCTATAAATATGCAAATTAGCCCCGCCTCCACTCACTCACACCAGCTCAGAGACCCACTGGTTGACGATCACACGTTGACCTGATTGGTTACAAGGTAGTTTGTGACTTCAGAAACACCAGCGATTTCAAACCGCGTTTTTTAAACTGTGTCTTTGGTTCACTGCAGTTTTAACGAGAAAATACTCAACAATGGTGTTGACTTATGAATTTGCACATGGTTTGTCTTAAAGCATAATAAAAACACCGCATAGACACATAAACAACATTAAAAGCTTGATTTTCACCTCAGGTGGACTTTAAAGTAGTCAAAATAGACTTAAATGCACACCTCGAAAATACATATAAATTTAAAGCAATGAATGTAGGCTACATGGTGGATGGAGGAGAAAGACAGAAGCTGTGGGCTGGTTAATATACAGCCAGAATGTGCTTTTTCATTGCAGTGGGTGAGAACTGTTATGTGTGTGGGCCTCTTCGTATCCCAGCTGATGCAGTGTAACAGGGTTTCTCCCGCTGACGCCAGAACAGTCCGTGCAAACTCTCTGGGGAAGCGACCAGAGAGAATGAAAACCGGCGAGAGAACAGTGGGAGAGCTGGACACCCCCACCTAGCAACCCCTCGTCCTGCTGCCATGGAGAGATGGGCAGAGAGCGTAGGAGACAAGCCTATGAGAGAGGGGGATGATGCAAGCACCAGGCAAACTCAGGGATTCCCTGAGCTGGGGTTCACACCAGCCCACGTCCCAGGAATCACCCCACACACCACGGGACTTCAGCGGTAATGAGATTCAATTACTGCAGAGCCTTATGTAACCAACTTACTTTCACCAGTGTCACGCAAATCCACGACGAACACAGTGAAACAAGCACTTTTGCTGAAAGTAAAGTGGATATAATCGTAAAAGCACTTTGTAGGCATCAAAACAGAAACGTGTTGGCGGTTATTGCTAATCATGCTTAATTTATAGCCTTTATTATTCTGCAAAATAAGCTGCTATCTTGCACACAGAAAAGTGCTGTGATTAGTGTAGCGTGTAATGTGGCATTTGAAGCCAATGTGTGCACTTGTGAGATAGACATGACTTGAGATGTGACTATAATTATTTCACTTTCATTTAGCTTCATTGTTTATTTGCACAGTTAAACTGGTTTTAATTGGTAAAGATAAATAGCTTTCTCATTACAGAGATTTGAGATGCATACCATCAATAATATTCATAACTGCTCAATAAAGCTCTAGTTGTTTGTCCGTTTCTATCCATTAACTCCCTCAGTTTGCAAACTGATAGTATTGGATTACTTGCACCACCTAGTGACACTGCATAGAATTGGTCTGTGGTCATGTTTCTATTAAAACTCTCTCTAATACAGCCTTCAAATAGACAAACAAACATGACTATTCTTCCTTTAACAATTACTCTCTCGCGGGTCTATGGCAGCGTCTAATGTCATAAAAAGTAATTGCCCATTTCTGATGACATTCATAATTGCAGCTTTATTTAATTTATTATAATGATAGTTCCCGGTCATGGATACTGATACAGAGTTTCGTTATGCCAGGATCTTAGAATCGTCGCCTTTCTCCTCACCAGCGACGGACACGTTCAGTGTGTGAATTAACCAGCTTGAAAAGCCCCAAAACGACATTTTACTTCTTAAAATAATGCTTTTAATTTTTTATCCTAAAAACTGAACGTTCCCTTTTGAGATGGTCTTTCCACGTTGTGTACAGCTAGCTGATGCTAAGGGGAAACACCTTTCTCCTAGAAATACTGAAGCCTGGTTTGCTTAACGCCATTGACGTGAAAAGGAGGCGGGAACGCAACCTATATAGGCGGCACTCCTCAGAATCACATAAAAGTGGATTATTTCATGGAAAGAATTCCCTTAAGCATTCCGGTGAGATCTGCATTATGGGTTTCAAGCTTTGTGAGGTCTGAGCGGGAGGTTTGGACGGCTAGCCATATGAAGAACTTCGATTCCCACCACAGGGTTGCAGATGAGCCCCCCCGAACATGTGGATCACGAGCTGGAATGGTCTCCCCTCACTGAGCCAGAACAAAGTAGCCTGGATGAGTGGTTTCTTCAGCCAAAGGCCCACCCCATTCTTTCCTGAGGTACAGGACGAGGTCTCCAAGATGTGCCACTCATATTCGGCTCATGCCTACATATCGGGTTCGTCACTTCTCTATTCTTTGGCTAGGCCAAGCACTTTCCAGGCAAAGATTTCTCAACCTAAAAGAGCAGGCTCCTGATTCAGAAATCTTCGCTTCGCAGCTCCACTGACCTCGCCCTGCGAGCCACGAAGATGACGGCACAGTCCATCGGCCATACCATAGATAGCCTAGTCTTGCTAGACAGGCACCTGTGGTTAACCTTGATAGATATGAAGGACGCAGAGAAGGCCATCCTCCTGAAAGCCCCTATTTGGCAACTTGGTTAAATCCCTCGTGAAGCTATTCACAGAGACACAGATTCAGTCAAGGGTCATAAATTTTTTTTTTTAAAGCCTCCTCCCTCGCACTCGTTCTCATCGTCTGCACAGTACTCTTCCTTTTGACTCGTTCTCAGCCAGAGCCTTCGGTGCAGCCAAAAGACTCTTGGCTTCTGCGTCATGTGCTTCCTAAGCATCAGGGCCGAAAAGTACAAAAAAAGAGTCTGAAGCCCGACACCAGAGACAGTCCGGCAGCAAAGGCTGCTCATTCGGAGGCTGCTCCGCCTGTTCCCCTCGCCTACCTGCCTTTTGCAGACAATGAGAACAAAGAATGTTATGTGATTGTTCAACATGTCTGTGTAATAAAATCCAAACAAATTTACAAAAAAGAGCTTTTTTACTTTTCCCTCTCATTCTCGCACTTAGGTCTCACACAGTTCCCCGCCACTCAGCAGCGAACTGTCAGACCGAGCCACATCGCGGAGCCGTGGCGAGCGCTTCCAGGCGTACCCAGGTGCCAAACATGATCGTAAGCAGTTACATGCTTCACTTTGCCCACAGATCACCCCGATACAATGCGTCGGTGGCGTCAGGAATTTAAGCTCAAAACGGCCGTTTTGAGGGTAGAGATTCACAACCTCCTCCCCAAGGGGAGCCGTGGAGGTTGTGCCTCTCGAGGAGCACGGGACTCTATTTTCTGGTCCCCAAGGAAGACGGCGGACTTCGCCCTATTCTAGACCTACGTCGGCTTATCTGCGCCCTCACACAGCATTCTTTCAGATCCTCGACTTGGGGACTGGTTCATGTCTGTGGATCTAAAGGATGATTTTTCCATATCCAGATATCCCGTCGACACAGGCACTTTGTGAGATTTGCCTTCAAAGTCGTGGCCTACCAGTTTACGGTCCTCCGGTTGGTCTGTCTTTAGCTTCTGCGCACATTCACCAAGTGCATGAACACCGTTTATAGCGGCAGCCAGTAACCGCTAAGAGGCTGAGTAGAGGGAAGATGACACGTTTCCACTGCACAGTCCAGGTGATTTATTGTAACATTGAAATGAACAGACACATGATGAATGGTGACGGTAAAGTAAGCAAAAAAGCAATGAAATAAAATGAAAATAAATGAAATTAAAACGGTCAACAGAAAGTGAGCGTCCCAGCTACTCACCCCCTTCCTACATGCTAACCACACGCAAACTAACAGGTAATATGCACCTGTACCAAGTGACGTAAACTGAAAAAAAAAAAAAAAAAAAAAGACATCAACCCAAACCTGGCACCTACACCGTTCTCTCTCCTCTTCATCTAAGCGGAGTACGTGTTGTGAATTATTTGGACGCTTGTTTGCTTTTGGGTCCTCTAACAAACCAGCTCTGCAGCCACAGAGATCGGCTTATCAACCTCGTTCAGTGTTTGGGGATTACGATCAACCTACAGAAAAGCCAACTCCAGCCCATGCAATGTCTTCCATTTCTGGGCGTAAGTCTGAACTCTATTGCTATGCGAGGGCGGCCACCTGTTACCAGAGCATTCGCAGGCTATCATGAACTCGCTTGTGATGTTCAAAGAAGACAGCTCTTCAGCGGTATGTTGCATGGGACTGCTTCACATGTGGCCACTTTAACTATGGTTGAAAGCACGCATCGCCATGCACGCTTGGCATTCGGACTCAATGCACGTCTTAATGACTTGCAAATGCTTAGAGACGCTAGATCCCTGGATGAGCACAGAGGTTTTGCGATCGTGGCGCTCCTATTGGACAGCTGTGCAGACCTAAGGTAGTCATAAGGGCTGGGACCTTTGGACCTTGGGACAACATGGCAGTGGTGGTGTACATAAATCGCCAAGGAAGCATCCGTTCTCGCTCTCTCCTCACACTCACGACGAGCCTGTTGATATGGGAAGATCAACATGTCCTATCTATTTGATGTCCATGCCCCCGTCCATCTGAACTATGGGGGCGGGACGTGCTGTTGAGACACAAGGTAGCCTAAGGAAAATGGAGACTACACCCGCAGACACACTCAGATCTCTTTGCGTCAGCAGAGAATACTCCCTTCCTGCTCCCTAGCGGAGCGCTCCACACCCGTGCCTGGAAGCGTGCAACACATGGCCGTTCCGCTTCTCTCCATTTGGCACCCAAACCTGGAGTTGTGAAACCTGCACGTCATACAAGTGAGCTTGCCTGAGGAGGAAACCATAGCAATAGTACGCTGGAAGAACTATTTCTGTTATTTTGTACTTGTCAAAATTGAAATAGCCTGCTGTTATCAGCTATACACAGATGTACCCATCACAAATATTTCACAAAAAAACTTAAGGGTTTTTTGTTTAAAGGGGTCATATGATGCTTTTTTATTGTTTTCCTTTTCCTTTAGTGTGCAATGCATCTGTTTGTGCATGTATATGATCTGCAAAGTTACAAAGCTCTTCCCTAGTAAAAAATAAATATACCAAAATATATTTGAAATACATTTATTTTATGCTAAGTATACTACATATATGCATATGTACATATATACATATACTACATATACATATTACATCTTTATGTACTTAATATAAATACCCTGCAATTGTACTGTTGGTATAACTAAACTGATTAAAGTCTACTAAATTGAAGCTAATTTTGTACTTAATGCCACTTTAGTTATCCGGAAATAGGTCCAACTAAACATATACTTAAGTATACTTTTATTGCGCTAAAGTGGAAACTATTGCAAGTATACTTTAGGTACACTTTTAAATATCTTGCATTTAAAGACTGATGTTAGACAGAGAACAAACTAGCCTTACTAATAATGCTATTAAAACACAATTAAGGGCTTTAATATAAAGAAATGTGCAGTGTGCAATAAAAGAAGTACTCCAAATAAAGTTTAATTATAATATGTGTATCAGTAAGTGGAATATTCCCACAACATTTGCATCACCAAAGAGACATAAACATTTAATGTCCGCTTACATGGAGGGCGCAAACGCACGTATTCGATTCATGTGAATGAATGGAATTTAAACCTGGACCTTTTTAAAGTTCAGAGAACATTTAGAAAAAAAAAGTTTTTATATACTTAGTGGGAATGTTGGAACATTTTTCTTAATTTTCTTAATTTTTGTTAGCTGGGGAAGATGCTCCTTGGGCACAATTCAATCTATCATTCAATTTGAATTCAGTGTTGCTATTATGGTTAAAATAAGGGGCAAATAGATTCTCTTTTATTATGCTATGTCATTACTTCTTCAATTATTCTAAATTGCCGAAGCTGATTTAGTATTTTACATTAATGACACATTAAAAATATATATTTGTAGGCCTATAGGAATGATATCAAAAGTAAATTATAAGTAAATTAGAAGTAATTTATACATTCTGTAAAAGATTAGCCAGGGGGGCTTCTTGCCTTAGGTATGCAAGGTCTCTTTGAATTACTTTGAAATATTGTGCTAAGACAACTAAATTAGCAAATGTTTCTATTTCTTTTCCTTAGCACATTGGCTGATGCATCATCCTACACATCCTAAACTTAATCTAAATAGCTCACAATTTAAAAGTAAAAGAACATTTCTTAAGGAGGGGCATCTTCCTCCATCTTACTCGAAATCTTGTCAAACCTCCGATGTTTATTAAAGCTTTTTGACAGAATGCTTTTTACATCAACAAAAATGTAATATTACAACCTAACAGAAATGCAGAATCAACTGAAAATATCAGTTTAAAGTGTTAGTTCACCCAAAAATGAAAATTCTGTCATTAATTACTCACCCTCATGTCGTTCATCTTCGAAGTGCAAATTAAGATATTTTTGCTTAAATCTGAGAGATTTCGGTCCTTCCATCCACAGCTAAGCAACTACCACTTTGATGTTTTCAAAAAGTTCACAAAGAGATTGTAAAACTAATCCATATGAACCCAGATTTTCTGAAGGAGACTCGATCACTTTATGATTAACAGATTGAATATAGGCTTTTATTCACATATAAACATTCAACTCACACATCAGTTGTTGTAAACGGAAGCTCAAGCATGTTCACTTGACGTGCGCGAGAACCAATGAGGTTCATTCTCGTGTTACGCATCACGTTTTGAGCTTCAGCAAGAACCAATGAGGTTCATTCTCGTTGTTACGCATCACTTTTGAGCTTCAGCAAGAACCAATGAGGTTCATTCTCGTGTTACGCATCACTTTTGAGCTTCAGCAAGAAACCAATGAGGTTAATTCTCGTGTTAAGCATCACGTTTGAGCTTCAGCAAGAACCAATGAGGTTCATTCTCGTGTTACGCATCACTTTTGAGCTTCAGCAAGAACCAATGAGGTTCATTCTCGTGTTATAGCATCACGTTTGAGCTTCAGCAAGAACCAATGAGGTTCATTCTCGTGTTAAGCATCATGTTTGAGCTTCAGCAAGAGGTTTGTTCTTATGTGTTTCTTCATATAATGTTTATCATATAATCGAGGTATTATCAGAAAATTTGGGACTAAACCGCTCGATTATGGATTTGTTTTACGATCTCTTTATGAGCTTTTTGAAGTGTCAAAGTGGTAGTTGCGTAGCTGTCAATGGAGGGGACAGAAAGTTCTCAGATTTCATCAAAAATATCTACATTTGTGTTCCGAAGATGAACGAAAGTCTATTGGGGTTTGGAATTGGTGAGTAATTAATGACAGGATTTTTATTTTTGGGTCAACTATCCCTGAAAGCTTGAGAATTTACAGCTCCTAAAACCATTACAAAAACAGAGTGAGTTCTTTATGAAAAAACTAAAGGCAGATATTACATTACAGGAATGGTTGTTGTTAATGCAGCTAAAGTTGGTGCAGTTATTATTCTTGTGCCTCAAAAACCAAAATAAAGTAACAAAAGAAAAAAAAAAAAAAAAAAAAAAGGATGAACCTTTACAGAACTGCTGCAGGTTTGCCAGGTACAAATGCCTAGTATTGCACTTATTGTATGATGAAGAAAGTAAAAAAAAAAAGAAGAAGATGGGGAAAAAACTACATACTAAATGAGTTTAAATGAATAATCCATTAGGGATGTAATTGCATTTTTTATTGAATAATAATTCAAGGTCAGTTAGTACACACTTAGCAGCAATATCTTTCTTTTTTCATTCTTTTAATATATTAAGAGCATTGAGAATTGGCACAAACCAGTATATTAATGTTGACTATTCTCTCTCAGTTCAAATCTGTATGCAATAAAACCAATTTCCAACACATCACAGAAAAATATAAAAGAAAAAACTGAATAGGTTTAATTTGTCACATCTCACTCAATGCAGGCATCGGTGAATTAAAAACAAGTTAGTCATTTTTAATTATGCAAATAAGACATACTGAACAAAGGGGGGGAAAAGAAGCGAAAAACAGGAACAAAGAAAAAGAGTGAGGACTGACTTGTCATTTTTGTGTGGGTTGGGGAGAACCAACCACGCTAGCATTTAATTAAAAGAAAAACTTTCTTTTTAAAAAAACTGAATTACTCAAGAGACTGAGACAGAGAATGTCAAGTTGCCAATCAGCAACAATGAATTAAAGATCATGATAGTTAAGACAGCAGTGTGTCATGACAACAGATCTGTATTACCGCTTGTTATTTCTAAACCGTGTTTCTACAGAAACATCTATCTGCTATGAACTACATGTTTGAGTGTGTAATGCGAGGACTGACATATGTGCACGGTTAAAAGAAACGGTAAAAAAAAAAAAAAATCATCAGTTCTTTCTCAAACGCAACTGCCATGTTTCATTTCTCTACAAAATAAGGCAGAGAGAAGACAAAACACTTTAAATTAAAACACCACACGAATATACACTAAACCAATAGCACTTAACAAGAAATTAACATGTTTCTGTACATCCTACACTACAAAAGTGGACCAATTAAATGTAAACAAAGAAAAATAACTTAAAAAGCCTATCAGAGTAAGGGCAGAAATTTTGTACAGTCAATAGTATTATACAAATAAACATTTTTCAGGTAAATTTCAGCTAAATAACCGACTGATTCAAAAGCATTCCCCATCCATGTATAATCATTTAATCCGACAGGCAGGGCACTGTGCTCTTTTCCTGTACAGCAGCGCCCCCTACCCGCTCTCAGTAGGATCTGCAAGTTGGTAATATCTTTGCAAAACTGTAATTCAAACTGCCGTTGAACTCAAGATCAGTACCACACACACACCAAATCCTTCAGTTCTGAACAGCTGTGCTGGGAAACACAACTGCCCACATTTGGATATTGGGTTACATGCCATTTCAAATGAGCTTGGTTCACAGCGTCCAAAACAAAAACCCAACAAAACAAAAAAATCTATAGATGTCTTTAAAAAAAAAAAAAATGAAGCATTTTTTTATAAAAGCACCTATGATTTTCAACAACGACGGTTGATCATTTCACCACCTGCTAACTCTCGGGTGATGCCATGCTTTACTGCGCCAACCGAATAATCACAAACTGATATGGAGTATGAGTTTCCGAAGCAAGCCACAACAAAACTTCCAGCATTGAAACGCAGATTACTCAAGACTGAGGGATCTTGCCCTTTTCTGTGGCCAACATGTGATTGTTTCATCTTGCACACCAGATGACACCTGCTATCTGATCTACCAGTTAACATAAATGTCTTATAATACTTTCAAAATGTGTAACATCACGCTACACGAATGTAAAAAGTAGCACAAGGGATTGCTTATGCGAGTTAACGCCTCCAGCCCCAGCTGACAAAAGCGCTATTAACGGCAAGAGCGTTTGAGAGCCTGCAGCTTCCAGGAGACATCTGACCTCTTTTGATCATGAATATTCACAACAAATCCCAAGACTTTGGATATTCTGTGACCCGGAATAAGAAGAGAACTGCTCCGGGCGCCCTCCAGAACTCTCCGCGGACTATGTACTTGTGTAAATCAACCCAATTTTTTCTGTTCCCAATTCTTGTTCGTCCCATAGCGTGTGGCCTACATGCTAAAAAGAAAAAAGGGAACCGGCCTCCATTATGGAAAAGCACATGGAATCTGTGGTTATACGGGACAGACGTGTGATGATGTGCGATCATGTGCAGGCACTGCTTTCTGGTCTCATGCTTTACAAAGATGCTCTCTAGTATTAAGGCCTACAGAGAATGAGACAAGACCCATCCTTACTTAACACACGCACAGGAGTGATAACGTGGAAAAATAAACGCATTAAGTCTGGATGTCTAAATATATCACTGCATTAAACCCATTAGACAAAAAACAGCCCCAGGCGATGTGTATGTGTGTATCAGTACGTGTCCTATAGCAAAGAGCACTAATATTTGGTTGTTAGTATGAGGGAAGCATGTGATGTTTGGTGTGTGTTGTCCAGGGATGGATGAACGCAGTGTGACTCATGGTGATTCGGCAATGTTGTTGGTTCGTGGTTGTGGCTTTCTTCTTTGGCGGTTTCTTCAATGTCTTGGTGGTCTGCTGGGGGATGACATCAGGAAATGGTGGAAAAAAGAAATAGAAAAAGAAAAAAAAAAGAGCATTAATACAATTTTACATTTATAACAAGACCAACTGGATAAACAATTTAGTGAAGGCATGTGCTAATGACAGCACACACACACACACGGAAAATGTGTTTACATTCAAGCAGGCAGATGTGACAGACTACAGTGCATTCAGAAAGCATTCAGGCCCCCCTTTATTTTGCTAGATGTAGCTAAGGTGCGATCACATTATAAAAATATCAGCAGAATTTTGCAGGCAAAAAGATTTATGCATAAAAGCTCCAAAATTGCTAAATGTTAATGTTAAAAAAAAATCTACTCTCCATAACGACAAAAATGTTACAGAAAAGATTTGCAAATATATTAAAAAGAAAAAAAAAAACTGAAATATCACATTGGCATTCAGAGCCTTAAAGTAACACTAAGTAGTTTTTCAACCTTCATAATATATTTCCCAAGACCCTTGTGATGGTACATCGACTTAAAATAAGTTAAATGACACGTCTGCCATAGCCCTGACGTGGTCTCTATCGCTTTTTACTGGCACTATGTAACTTCGGGTTTCGGGGTCGGAACCCGTGCACAAAAAGAACTACAAAATTTGAGTGCTTTACGGCATACGTCACTTCCCCCACCCACTTCCTCAAATTCGGGACGCTTTTGTAAGCGTAAATCATGCATCATACTCTACCTTGTCTGTGGCCATTGTTGATTCCAAAGCCGGAAGAAAGTGCTGGAGATCAACAGCGAGCGTGCACGTGCGTGGTGCGACAGAAGGCTGCGGTAGGCTAAATTATTTACGACAGCGCTAATGGACAATTCCGCTTCCAACCAGTAGGAAAAGTTACTTGGTGTTACTTTAAAGTGACCCTATTGTGCTTTTCCATTACCTTTCATGTAGTGTGTAATATGGCTGTTTATGAATGTTAAAGGTCTGCAAAGTTTCAAATATCAAACGAGTTATTGTCTCCCAAAAGAAAGAACAGATTCTGAACTCCCTGAAACAAGTTGTCAGTAATTCCAGTCTTACTTCCTGTTCAAAACTATGTAGGTTTGTGTGCATAATGCCAGCCTATGGTCTTCATTGGCTGCCCGGTGAACAATGTCCTTTGACCCTCAAACACTGTAGTTGACGCCTGGAAGAGTTTGGCTCGTGTTGTTGACATATCAAAAAGATGCTGTTTTCTGTTCTGTGAAAGCAAAGCCACTTTGCATGAAACTTCTAAAGGATGAGGACTCTCGCTGGAACATATACGGTAAAACCGACGCCATAGTTACTGTTCGTATCACTGTGCATCAAGTGCTGAGGAAGATCCAGAGCTAAAATTCAGATATGGTAATGACCCGCTTCGGTGTCGGGTCGATCAATCACAACAGACCACCACATCTGACCTCTCAGAGCGGGGTAGGCTCTCGAAAAGGGGGAGTTTAGAGAGGACTAAATCTTTTATTGAACCGTTTCAGACACTGTGCTCTTGTGAGCCTCCAATGTAGCAGGAATTTGTCTAGCCTTCCCCAGATCTGCGTCTTGTCAGGTTTGTGCCTTTCAAAAATCATTTCCAATTAATTGAATTTGCCACAGATTTACTTTCAATCAAAGGGGTAGAAATATCTCAAAGATCCATGGAAAATGGGATGCACCTGAGATAAGATCATCACAAATATTTTGCTTTGTCATTATGGCAACATAAAATGTGACTATTTAAATGAACTGGTCTGAATGATTTCTGAATGCAATGCATTTCAGAGAACTGTAAGTGGCAAACACGTATTACAAATCTACTAGTGACAAAATAAGCTCTGAATTGTGGGTATGGCAAACTTTTCATATTTCTACATATTTCATATTTCTTAGTGCGTCTATGAGCAGGGCTTAAACTTAACACTCACCAAGCGCCAAATGAAAGTACAAAACAGCATTGGCGAGTATATGAAAACTGTGTCCAATCCGCCAGTTGGCTGGCAACATTTTTATGAATTCTAAGAAAACTGTAGTGAGAATATGAAGGTGAACAAATATGAACAATGCTCGGGACAGTTGATGGGGCCAGTGCTGCGTCTACTCAAAAGTTCAAGCCTTTGCCTATTTAAATATTCAAGCGCAAGAAGATGCAAAAGGGAACTCAATTCATTACTGGTCAATTTTAAGTCACCGGCAATTGGCAGGAGAGGCAAAAAGTTAGTTTTAGGCCCTGTCTATGAATGAAATAAACAAGAAAAGAAGAGTGTGGAAGAGCACAAACCTCTGTCTTGGCAGCGGCTGGTTTCTTGGCTGCTCTGACGCTGGGCAGTGCGTTTGGGGGGGTTTATCAGCCGCATCTTTCATCTGAATGCTCAGTCCTGTTATCTGAATGCTCATCCGAGCGAGAGCTGTGCTGTGGTTCAGGGTCAGCCGGCATGGGTGTGGCACGAACTGAGGAAAACAACAATGATGGATACAGTTTAGACAGAATTCATACTCTGCAGCATGTGCTGTACTGGTGTTTTTTCCCTTCTAGATGAGCAGCTGCCATGAATGTGACATGTTGCCA
This sequence comes from Phoxinus dragarum, assembly GCA_033366665.1. Lineage (NCBI taxonomy): Eukaryota > Metazoa > Chordata > Actinopteri > Cypriniformes > Leuciscidae > Phoxinus > Phoxinus dragarum. The sequence continues at coordinate 33,884 of JARPMJ010005766.1, forward strand.
TTTACTTTGTAAGAGACCCTAAATTCATATACATAATCATGTTTAAAAAAAAAAATTTTTTTCAGTAAAAAATGTTAGAAATGTGTACATTATCTGAAAATATGCATGCACATAAAATAGCTGTCATTAATCTCATGATTACAGACCAGTCTTTAGAAAACAGAATAAAACAGTAATGTCAAATTCTGTAAATGTAATGACATTTTTATATTATTTATTTATAAATAAATATAATTATTTGGTTTTATTCATTTATTTGCAAACTTCAATTTTCCTCTAAACTTTTCACAGAACCCCCAACACCCCTTGAGGGTCCCCCGGACCCCAGTTTAAAAAAAAACCTGTCATCAGGCTTTATTCACAACACAGGTTGAATGTTGCTCAAATGGTGAATCTGGCATTTTCAGTTTAGATTGGGGCCACTTTCATATGTGAAAATACACTTTAAAAAAAGTTTCTAACAAAATATAAATTAAGTGATATTATGAAATCTGTTGTACGTTATGATACGATAAAAAGCTAAGTTTAAAACTGTTGCCCTGTTAAGCATCGGTTACAGACAAGTACCTAAAATGGTTGATTCATTTTATTCGATTCATGTGACCTCTTAAATTTGGCTCAAACCAAATAAGAGCATAAAATGTGTCTTGTGGTGTGAACATTGGCTCTCAGGCATTGTGGGTGCGAACTCTCTTTGGCATTTAAAGCTTGCCAGACCTCATTCAAAGCCTGAAACAAAGAAGAGCCTTTTACTTGTCTATTCACAATGTATGTTTGACGCTCTGTAATTCAAAGAAGGAGCTCTGTGTGCTAATAGAATCTCATTATTGAAATCATCACCTCTGTGGATCTCTGGATAACTCTACCACAGGCTTTGTTCGCGTTAGCTGTGTAAAGCCTCACAATGGGGGTCACGACCTTCAGCAACTTGCCAGTTTAATGACGTCATAGTGTGTGAGGAGACTAAACTTCATGGTCTTGATCTGCTTGAATGAATCCAAGCTGAGCATGAACAAACTCCAGCAGATTGACCCCTCGTCTCTCTCATCCAGTAGGAAGCTGAATCACATCAGCATTATAAACAGGCTGAGACAATGGCTGCCTGCAGAGCGGCTTTCAGTGAGTCAGCAAACACACATACACACCTCGCTGACCTGCCTGTGTGTGTTTGAAGTGAACAGGACATTATAAATAGTATTATTGAAATAGTATTTGTAACAAAGGGATATTTACTAGATATTTGTCATGTACAGACATTAAAGAAGAGGATTTATTGTGGGTTACATACCAACATTTTTCATTCCGCATCTGTCTGCACAGGATTACATTTAGGGAGTCACACCTGTTACAGTTTTGCAGTTTTGACTGTGAATGTGGCCTATTATGTTGTAGTTCCATAAAGTTATGTCATCGATACACTTCAAACCGAACTGGTATGACATAATTTCAAACAACATTGGGCCGAAACAAAAATCATTTGGAGTTAGTTTTGGAAGTTCAAAAACAGCTTGCCAAACTTTCCTGGATCTGGATCTGGATCTCGGATGTGGTTGGTGGGGATAGTGGGTAGGGACGATGTGTACCAATCGGACATTGTTATACATCAGGATCACGCTTGGATTGGGATCGATTGCTCAGGGATGCCGTTTCCCAAAAGCATCGACGGCCGACTACGATCGCAATTTCCATTTGAACTCCCATTAGTAACGACAGACCTTGCGACCATAGTTGGCTTTAGGAAACACACCCCAGATTGACAGGTCTGCAATTTACCATGCGCCACAAAATAAGAGCGCACAGCGGAAACAGCGCTGAAGATCATCACTCGTCAACCAGGTTCTTATTACTTTTTGTTTATTCCATGTACTTTTGTTGTGGCATTTACACAAGCAAGTAGTTTCTTATGTTCAGTAAACTCACTTGTTTGGAGGGGTTTTTTGGACCCTTAGTTAATCATGTTTAGAAATAAAACGGCTAGCCTACCTAATCTATTGCATGGCTTGAAGACATTAAAGGATTAGTTCACTTTTAAAGTGAAAATTCTGTCATCATATACCTCACCCTTAAGTTGTTTCAAACCTGTATGAATTTCTTTTCTCTGCTGAACACAAAGGAAGATATTTAGAAGAATGTCAGTAACCCAGACAATAACTGGTCTCATTGACTTCCATAGTAGGGAAAAAAATATACTATGAAGTCAATGGGACCAGTTTAACTGTCTGGGTTACTGACATTCTTCTAAATATCTTCCTTTGTGTTCAGCAGAGAAAAAGAAATTCATACAGGTTTTGAAACAACTTAAGGGGTGAGTATATGATGACAGAATTTTCACTTTAAAAGTGAACTAATCCCTTTAATACATTTAGAATATGTAACCAGGGCTCACTCGCTTCATTTTTTCCTCATGTGTCTGCTGCACTTATTTTGCGCATGAGCTGCAACGCACCTCAAAACTACGCACTCTAATGATGAACTTGCTTAGGCCCCGAACGACACCCTTTTTTCAGGTTTGAAAACGCACAGCACTGGCCAATCACACAGAACGAGCAGTGCGCTGCGTTTTTTTGTGTTGCTAGGCAACCACTGAAACAGCTGTCCTGTCAGTCAAGTAAACGTCAAATAAGCTATTTATTAACTTTATTTACTTTCTGTTAACATTGTGGTAGTTACGGTCCATGAAGTCATTAGCTCCTGGTAACCCACGAGAGCACATAATAGCAGAGAGCAAGAAATTATCAAGACAGAATATGCTAATCAATGACTAGAAGAAAGCTACAAACAAATAAGCTACATAAATTCACCAACTAACCATTCAGAAATGTCCTGCTGCATTCTACATGTTGTCTCTTTTTCTTGAGTCTCTCCATCATTGTCTGAATCCGGTTTGAACATAAAAGGCTAGTTTCAGTGCATGTCTGTGTAAGGGTGTATTCACACCTGTCTTGTTTAGTTCGATTGAATCGAACTCTAGTTCGTTTCCCCCCTTGGTGCGGACCTTTTGGGCAGGTGTGAATACAGCAATCAAACTCGGGTGCGGACCAAACAGTCGAACCGCGACCCAGCTGAAGAGGTGGTCTCGGTACGGTTCCAAACGAACTCTGGTACGGTTCGTTTACGATGTGAACATGAACCGACCCAATTGCAAGAAAGCACTGCGCCTTTGAGTTAACAGGCCTCCGTAGTCGGAGTTGCGTTATGGGAAAGTGATCTGTTGTTGATTTACTACATTTTGGCATAATGGTTTGTGTTATTGTTCGTTCAAGTGCGAAAGAGAATATCATTCCGGCGCGCTGTCTGGCCACACGATACTGTTGTGCGTCTTTCTGCGCGTCATGAGTGCATCATTGGAATGGAATGAATGAATGAGTGTGTGCGCATCAGGACATTCACATACTGAGCATTCTATTTAGTCTGATTGCGCATGAATGCTTTAAAAGCATTTGCATGAATACGAGCGAGTTCATATAATGTAACGATAGTTACAATACAAGGATGGTGGGTGGGTGTGTGTGTGTGTGTGTGTGTGGGGGGGGGGGGGTGGGGGGGGGGGTGCTGCGTTAATTTACGTTAAACTGGTCTAACTAGCACTTGTTAGCACTGTATATAATAGCTTTTTTTTTGCACTTCCTAATTTCCCTACTTGAGAATCCTTGTCCAATGAATGGACGACCTTAGCACACGTGTGGTTTTGTTTACAAATTTTGGTTCACTTGCAAAAAGAGCAGTGTGAAAGCAAACCGTACCAAACAACAACTACAAAAAAATGATTTGGTCCGGACCAAAGCAAGTGAACTATCGGACTTTCCTGGTGTGAATACACCCTAAGTGCAAGCCGTTGAAGCTCCGCCCTCTGTGCCGGGAGCAGCAGCTCATTTGCATTTAAAGGAGCAGACACAAAACGGTGCGTTTTGGCTCACCCTCAAAAAGTGACAATTTTAACATGCTATATAAAAATATCTGTGGGGTATTTTGAGCTAAAACTTCTCATACACACTCTGGGGGACATCAAAGACTTATTTTACATCTTGTGAAAAGGGGCATTATACCACCCCTTTAATGGTTAGCATCCCTAGTTAGTACTGTTGTTTTGTGCGTTACCTGAGCGGTGTGACAGTTTTAGCACGAGGGTAGCGTGGCTGCGGTGTGGGTGTCGTCTGTGCTGTCCAGCAGCAGCTCGTCTTCGTTCTGAATCAGAGTCAGATCCTGCATGCTGAAACTGCGCAGCTTCTCTGATAACACACCCTGACCCTGCAGTTCAATACACAAAAGACAAACATTACAATTGCATATTCTTATTCAAGTTGCATAACAATATTATTACTGTACGTACTTGAATAAAAGACTTGAATTAAACAGTTTTGAATAAAAGACAAATGCGTATTGAATCTAAAAATCTGTCATTTACTGTCATTTTGTTCCAAACACAAGACTTTCATTCATCTTTGGAACACAAATGAAGATCTTTTTAATGAAATCTGAGAGCTTTCTGTTCCTCCATAGAACCATGAACCTGATTGGTTCTCACACGTCAAGCGAACATGCTTGAGCTTCCGTTTACCACAACTGATGTGTGAGTTGATAAATGTTTATGTGTGAATAAAAGCCTAAATTCAATCTGTTCATCATATAAAGCGATTGCGTCTCTTCAGAAAATTTGGACTAAACCGCTTAATTCATATGGAATAATTTTACAATCTCTTTTAGAAGCGTCAAAGTGGTAGTTGCGTAGCTGTCAATGGAGGGACAGAAAGCTCTCAGATTCAATTAAAAATTACTTAATTTGTGTTCTGAAGATAAACTGAAGTCTTATGGGTTTGGAAGGACATGAGGGTGAGTAAATGATGACTGATTTTTAATTTTTGGGTGAACTAACCCCTTTAACTTCATATGCAACAAACATCTGCACCTACAGGTCACAACCATAAGAATTTGTATATGCTGGATTTTACTTGCCCTATATTTTCATTGGGCCCACCACAAAAAAAAGTATATTATATTATCATTTCAGAAAGAAATATTATATGCTACTGATCAAAGATTTGTGGTCTCTTTTAAAGAAATGAATACTATAATTTCACCTTTGAGGCGGCTGTGACGGCTGCAGTAGCTGCAATGTTGAGTCCTCTCTTCCCAAAGCGCATCATGGTCTCATAACTGCGGTCTTTAGCCTGGGTTATGTACTCATCGATTTCCTGTAACACACACATACCATCATGCAACACAAATTCATTACTCTGCCTTAACTCTCCGATTGGTGGAGTGTTCAGGAGACCTATTTGAAAGCAACCACCTCTAACAATAGTTTGATTATATTCATGAAGCAAGTTCATTTGTACCTTTTCTTTATTGGAGAGCGTGGGGTGCACAAACTTGCGGTACAGCACGCTGGAGCCCTTGGTGTACGGGGACAACAGCCAGACAACAAAGGCAATCTTAAGCTCAAAATAAAATGGAAACCTGGCAAAATGGGAGGTCAACATATTAGCAATTAATGCAACAAAAGATAAATGAATAATCATTAATAATAATGAGGATAAAGATGATCATAATATTATAATCACTATAAAACTAATTTTGTAGCTTATAAAATCAGTTGACTGACCAAGAGAGAAGCATATCTGTGATCGTCTCTGCCGTCGTAAATATCGCAAACACTATCCAGTACATCATCCATTTCACCTGAGGAAAGAAAAACACACAGATGTTATAATCAAGCACGTGTGCGCATGACATCAGCACACATCAGGTCACATGCTCTTGCTGAATACAGCCTTATGCATTATGCATGACTGCTTGCTTATGGAAAAAAGGCAGTCGCCATCGGCAATGGATTTGTCTCCATCTGTACTGCCAATAAGATTAACAGCCAATTAAGCCATTATCAAATGACACTTCACTATGTTTGTCTAGAAAAAAGCTTGTGCATTTATAAATCCAGGTCCACGAGAAAACAGAAGAATAAAAGGTTACGAAATGTCCAAACCTTTTACTAAACATGTCTAGATGAATGGAAAGCGGTCCTATTTGTAATACAGATGAGACTAAAAATGGTGTCCGTGGGAGAAAACTGCTGCCCTAGTGGTTTCCATAGCAACTAGTAACCTGAGACTCGTTAAGATGATAAATCGTTTCCAAAAATAGTATGATGCATGTATACATTTAACCAAAAAATAATTTAATCCTCAAATCGTAGGGAACAAAAGGGCATTATCTCTTTTAAACGTTATAATATTTTTGACATTTTACATGAATAGTGTACTTGAAGCAATAAATGCACAATGTGCTTTAAAAAAAAAAGTTTTTATTAATTTTTAAATAATTTAGTAATGCATTTAGTTTAATAAATGTAAATATGATAATTTTCTTTCTGCATATAAATAATCCTGCAATGAATATTCCATTTACACAAACTGCATGGTTTAGTCAGTGAATTCATCAGGCTCAAGTCAACCTTTCAACCTCGGTACCAAATATATATTAGTATAAATAAATAACAACAACCAACATTGGTTGCCAAACTAGCTATCAAGACTCTACATCTGCAACCCTATTCAGGAATACATTTTGTCAAGTCATCTTCATTTATATAGCGCTTTTAACAATGTAGATTGTTTCAAAGGTGCTTTACAGTGATAAACTGATAATTTAAGGTAACAGATTGTTTTGGCTTTATAGCGGTTCTTGAATAAAGATATATTCCAGCTAAAGTTAGTTTGATTAATTCACTTCCGTCGAAAGGATAATTTGTTATTATTAGGGGGCCGCTAAGACGACACCGTTCTCTCTACACAGACTTTAAACGTGAACCTGTGAGAAACACTGATGGCGCTCACGTGCGCATCAAGAATTAATTCTATAGTTATGTGCGTTTGAATATATGTGCGCATGTTTGTAATTCTCTACAAACCAAGCCTAAACAAACTACTTGTCCTGCCTATAAATTTGATACCGAAATTTATTTTATTTTATCACTACGGGGTAGATACGTGATTTTTCCACAACGCTTTATCTGTAGAGTGATAAAGGGATCCTCCATAGGGAGAGGCTAGTTGGCACTTCAGCACTGCGTTGTATTAGGTTTTGTACTAGAAAAAATAATACTTGAATGAAAAGTAGATCAAATAGTATATAAAATATTACATATATATATGTATAAAATATAGTAGGACAATATATAGCAGTGTGTGTATATATATATATATATATATTAGGGCTGTCAAAAGATTAATCGCGATTGATCACATCCAAAATAAAAGTTTGTGTTTACATAATATATGTGTGTTCTGTGTATAATTATTTATATATATATAAAAACACACACAATCATGTATATATTTAAGAAAAATTGGTTATATTTATATATCAAATATTTATATATAATATAAATTATATAAATGTATATACAGTATATAAATGCAATTATTCCTTAAATATATACATGAATGTGTGTATTTATACATAATTCTACACAGTATACACACATATATTATGTAAACACAAACTTTTATTTTGGATGTGATTAATCACGATTAATCTTTTGACAGCCCTAATATATATATATATATAAATAGAATAAAATTGTAAATATATATACCGGTAGTACATATTTTACATATTGTACTACCGGTATATATATTTTAAATTTTATTTTATTTATATATATATTATTGTAAAATATAGGCCTAGGCCTATATACAGCATAGTATATAAAATATATAGCATATATATTTATAAAATATAGTACCTAAAATATTATATACTTTATACTAGCTTCATACATGAGATTCATCATTTTTCTGCAAAAGTGACCAACCAAATAAAATCTTGTCCAATTAATAGCAATATAATTGAATATAGTTATAAAATTACAAAAGAGTAAAAAATAAGAACAAATATCCTAATTGAAGCCGTACTGAAATACTCACATACTCCTTGACGTTTTTCGTCTTCACAGCCTTATAAGAGGAATAGGCTGGGTAGAGAGTCCCGAAGGCCAGGCTGCAGAGAGAAAAGACTTTTATTGAACACACTCCCAGCAGAAACAGGCAAGCTCATCTTACCATTACACCAACTCACTTCAGCCAAAATTTCACTTGCACCATTACCTCAAGTACAGGACACAATTGCAACACTTAAGAGGCTGTTAGAGGATGGCTATCTCCAGTTAATTAAAATCTAAACAGAACAGAAATAAACAAGTTTATGAATCACACAACCACTACTGGTGACTGATCAAATTATTCAGAGACTCTGCACTTCAGCGAAAAGCAAGCTCATAAATCGTATCCCAGTCAACACTAACCCTACTGTACACACACCAGCATGTTTCATGACGCTATTGGAAGCAAACACTCTGAATCTGAGAGCCATTAAAAGTAAATCATTTATGAGCGCATGAAGACGGATCTACACACAAAAGGACCAGATTCCACAGATGCCCTGCATTGCATTTTGCAGCATGAACTCAGACACGTGCCCTCGGGCACCCGCGCTCCTACACACACAAACATGCCATTTTGTGCTGAGGCGACACAATCTGATCGTTCTGCACTAGCAGATCCAGAAGAGGATGACAGGATACAGGACAGACCACACCTACCCACTGCAGCTGGCATGAGTGCATCCGGATCAGTCCTGTGGCTTAAAGTCACCATGAAATCAAAATTGGCAATCCTTATTTTTTTATGGAATATTGCAGTGTTTATTATCAATGATTTATCTGTGCGCATATTATATATTTTTTAAATCACATGCCCTTGAAACCTTTAATGATTAATCATAATAACTTACGCTCCGACATCTCTTCTCTGAGGGCGGGGCAACCCGTCACTCACACGTGATCGACCAATAGCAAACCACAACCATCCAATCAATTCCCCATGGACAAAATCAAGTCCCACCCTACATTTGATCTTGTTCGAGAAGCCGTTCCACACAGATATACATCACAATAGAGAAGAAAAGTATCTTCGGTTTCATGCTGACTTCAAAAACATGCTTTAAAGGGATAGTTCACCCAAAAAGGACAATTTTGTCATTTACTCAACCTCATGTTGTTCCAAACCTGTATGAGTTTCTTTCTTCTGTTGAACACAAAAGAGGATATTTTGAAGAATGTTGGTAACCAAAGTGTTGACGGCACCGTGGAAGTCAAGTGCTACCGTCAACTGTCTGGTTACAGAAGAAAGAAATTCTAACAGGTTTGGAACAACTTGAGGGTAAGTAATGACAAAAGGTTCATGGTTGTGCATGATGAATTATATTCTGTAAATGTGTACATATAGACAGTGCACCATGTGTGTAATGCATAATGAAGCATGAGGACAACGAGGCAGTCTGGCGCGTGGCAGACCACATGCCCTCTGTCCCATTACAACGACTCCCATAATGCATCTGCTCACCACAGTTAAAGCCACAGCAAAGAGCATTCCATGAGATTCAGCAAAAACCACGATAATGATGCCTGATGTTTGTTTCTAATGGCCTCGATCCAGACCAACAACAAACAATGAATTCAACCTCTGCCATTTGTGCCCAAGCAGTGTTTGGGACAATTTGTTCACCACATGCATGTATGGCCTAAGTGTTTGATGTAATTGATTAACCATGGAGTTAGTAATCGGAGTATGATCCAATGAGAATCAAAATCACCTGACTGTAAATCCCACTAAGGAACCCACCCGAGAACCAAACATCACAAATGAGTCATATGGAACAGATTATGTAACGTTACCAGCCGGGACAAATCAGCTGGGCAGGTAGGCCTTCTTATTGAAAACCCATCTCAGAAGACTTTGATCACAGTTTGTGATTTAACAAATATGCATTTGAAAGTATGATGACATCAGCATACAAAGTAGATGATGTGATGGGTGTAACGTTAATAGCCTACATACAGTACATTACACCTGGGACGCCTAAAACCTGCCCATACGTTTTGTTTTTTTAACATTTCACGTTCTCTATCGAAGTGTTTGGTACATTAAGACCCAATTTCATACCTAGGGCATTTTGATCCAGGTGAAAATCACACAACAAGCAACACAAATGGTGAACCATCCTCGTCTGGATGAAGTCATCGCTTTGTTTTATTAATTTTACCCTATATGCAATTTATATGAATAGCTGAATATCTTTAGATCCCTAAAACTGTTACTATTATAGCATTTCCCTGGAAAAATAAGCAGAAATATTTATATTTCCATTGAAAAGCCTCATGTACGTTATCCGCAGCAACACAAACACACGCGCGCGCCGCATTTACACTCACACCACCATTCGCGAAATGATCCACGACACCATCTTGATCTCTGCGAGGACTTGTCCTTATTTTAGTCGATTATTCAACATCTCCATTCCGACCACACGACACGAGTGATGGTTAATATCAGGAGGGATCTCAACGGATGTTGTGTGTCTGTGTCTCAGTATAGCCGTTATGATGACGGGGAGCCGCTGCATATGCGCTCAGTCTGTCAGCCCGTGTCTCTTAAAGGGACCGTGACATATTTACACCTGCTCCGTTTATTAAAAAACAAATATTAATTTATCTGTTTCATTGCTGCCCTGACAAATATTTGACATGTTATCCATTTTCCGTCAGAAAGGTATAGTACATGGTTATTGATAGTACTGTAAAACCAACCATGTTGATCTAACATTGCCAGACGCTGGGTTCAAACAGAAGAAGAAAAAAATATGGTAGCCTACATTTTACTGTCATATATGATAGGTCAGTGGTGTAGTATGTGGAGTCATTTTAACCATGTAGGATTTCATAGATCAATTTGGAGTTAAAAGGTCCATAATTAGGCCTTTTTTTATGTGCCATTGCCATTCAGACCTTTAAAACTTTGCATTTGCATATTCTGTTTAAACTAATGTTCAATGTTTTTAGAAGTGAAACTACAACCACATTTTTTAATAAATAGCCTATATCATCAGCTCAAGATGGTACATATTTGTTGAATTATACGTATACGTTCTGGTGTAGGCTTATACAAAAACAAGTAGATGTTGGTTGCTTCCAGTGGTGTAGTCTACGTGATACGCAGGTATACGCCGTATACCCACTAGGAAATGCCAAGTATTTCCGTATACCCACTAAAAAAAGCGTGAGGATACGTAACAACTTCGTTTTGTGACAGAACTTTCACACTTTCATTCATAAATTCACAGCGTCTGTGTTTGCAATGGACACAGATCAAATCGCGTGAATATTAAAAACTCAAAGAGACTGCAGTTGTTCAACGCGTCTCTGGGAATGAGCGCTCAATGTGTGCTCTTCTACACACACACACACTGAAGCAAGCGCGTGCTTGTGTCAGCGCTTCACTGTAGCTTTGTATGAGGACATGATGTGGGCTATGACACATGAACTTCATCACAGAGCTGCTATGAGAGTCACTTCATGAGAATTTCACCATTTCATTTGATAAAACTATCGTCATTCATTCGTATCATACACACACAGAAACTGTAATGTCTTTACGACAACCTGTCAAAATAAAAGTTCGGTATAAACTCAAAGAAATTATGAAAGAAATTGCACAGTAAAATGTACTGTAAAATAATAATAATGATGAAATCTATTAAAACTTATTTTAAAAAGGAATATCACACAAGTTTTCATACATGTTTTAATTTAAACAGTAAACTTGCCAAAACAATAACACAATTTTCTTTCAAAAGCACCATTTCTAAAAGTAAATTTGTATTTGTGCCTATAATGTTTTTATTTTTATTTTTTTTATTGTCAGCTGATAAAACCTGTGCTTCAGGGACCATATTCATATAACATCTAAGGCTAAATGTAGAAAATCAGTCCAGTCTCCTCAGCTGTAAATGTCATTGGCTGTTAAAGTCTTGTGTTGCTTATAATAAATTGACATGTTGATAACACTTAGTCTCATAATGCTCTCAATTACATGTCGTTGCATACTGTATGCTTTAGTGAGTGGTGGTGCTTATGTGGTGATGAGACGGGTTAGTATGAGACGGGTTAGCCGGGGGGGGGGGGGGGGGGGGGGGGGGGGGGGGTCACAGTATACTCACTACAAAAAACTAGACTACACCACTTACAGCCTGCCAAATCCAAGACCTTTGGTGCTGCTTGGACCCCTGTGTTGTTATTTTTTTAAATAACCATTTTCAAAGAACCGTACAAATGACTTTTTTTGCTGAAGGTTAAACTAAAGGTAGGCCTATAACTGACTGACCATTTACTTCTATCATACAAAACACAATAATAACGAAACATTAGCTGATATAAGCTTGCTATACGGCTACATACCACATACTACATAAACCATATGTCACATAACCTGCTTTCTGGAATAAGTTCTGTTGCTTTTATAAGAAAATAAATATAATGAAAAAGACAATCAAAGTTCTTGTTATTTAATTACATACCAAATATGTGTTTACCAATAATTTAATAATACGTTAACTACAGACATGTTTTATAAATATTTTTAATAAATATTACAACAATCAAATAACCCATAGGCTAACCTATAGAGATCACACTGTCAGAGAGTTCGGGAATACTCACACATAATTTATACACATAAAAACACGAAATGAGAGTTTTAAATTCAAACATTTTAAAAGAGAACAATACATCACGGTTGTTTAAACCAATGAGTATTAAGCTGTGTGGTCAGCAAGTAATTTCCCATTCGTTCAACTGCAGAATCCGACAAGTGCGGCTTGCGATCGCGAGTGTGTTTTGATAGCCTACGTCGGCATGACATCAGAGCCAGGCGGACTCGGACAGATTTCTAACCAGCATGCATCTCGCGGTGTTCACCGGTGGTCGGTTCTGCGCAGATTATTTTGGTCATCTCAAAGCCTGTGACTGTCTATGCTATTAACACATGATAATAATTACATGTGTTAATAGTAATTACATTACATTACGAGGAAACAAACTACAAGACATGAAACAAAACCCAAAACCAAACTTGACAGTATCTCTTTGATGCAACCCGGAAAGTTGAACCGCGGGTTAATAACATGAGCAATTAACTCCATCATGTAAACAGGCCAGATAATTTACACGTTTTTGTCATGTTGTTGGAAGTTTTAAAGTTGAGAACAGAGAAACAGGCTTACACACACACAAACACACATACACTCAAACACAGCCTTATATTTAAATAAAAACTTTATATAAAAAAATAAAATTGTGTTAACAGCAATAATAAGACATTTCTGTCTTAAAACCAGCTGATGGACAGCGTGCTGCGTTGTCATGGGAACATCCCAGGTGAAGATAATGAGGAAGTTACACTTCTAAATCGCGAATTTTTAGCGCCGTGATGTTCAAATGACGATTGTTTTCAGCCGCCACATTTATCAACGTCCGATCATTCGACCGATGGGATTGGCTGTATTCGAGTGTTTCATGAATCACACGTGAACCCTGTCGTAAGATGATTTCTGCGCTCGGATCTGCGTTAGATTGATAAATCAGGCCCACTAAGTAAAGTAGGCTATAAACGCAGGGCTCTCTCTGGAGCTTCATCAAAACTTCCTCTGAGATTCTGAAGGCAACAATCTGAAAAGCAATGTGAGTTGTGTAGCATTGGAACAGAAACCCACTGAATAACATTTGCGTTGTCTCTAAGATATGTATCCACAGTGTGCAACATTTGAGTGCGGACATTTAACTTCACCTGCTTATTCATTTTTAGATTCATTTCAGGATCATCATGGCAGTGCTGAGGACTCTCCTGCTGCTTTTCGTTGTCTTCTCCATGGGGAAGGCAAGAGGTAACCAAAACATTTAATTAAATTAATTTTGGGAATGTACAAGATTCCATTTACTAATATTTGCATGATTAATGAAGGATTTTTAGTGTCAAAGTACACCATTTTTGGCATAGAATCACACAAACTTGAAATAAGCTACATAAAATAAAAATATTTTTTTGCTGTGTATAAATTACGAAATCCACATAACATGTAGGTACTGGATCCACACTTGATTTAGCAAAATGCCCTCGTGGATGGATAAGTTATGGACCCCGGTGCTACCAGTACTTCTCTCAGTCGGTTCGCTGGATCACAGCAGAAGTAATGTATTAGTTACAACAAAGTTATTTGGACAATAAGTTATTAGCTCTCTTTAACTACATCGAAAATAAATAGTTTGGTACATTTGATACGTATACATGCGTATTGTGTTGATGTAAACCCTTTTGCTGCTATTGAGGTGGGATATGGGTAAGGTTAGGGACAGGTTTGATGGTATATGGTTAGGTTTAAGAGTGGGTTAACACTGGGTCAACAGAGTAATCCTAGAGCAGACTTAGTTTGCAACTTGCTAAAATGTTGTTTAAAGTAATTTATGCTTTCTGCTAAAAAAGATTAGATTTTGCAACAACAAAATCTGTCTTTTCAGAGAGAATGTCAAACTCTTGGTGCGAATCTCGCATCTGTGCATGATAAACCCGAGAACAATTTCCTGCTGAGTCTGTTTCCTTCTTCCACAAGAACTTGGGTTGGTGCTCATGATGGTGAACAAGTAAGTTCAATTGTGTTCCCTAAAGAAACCTATTTGTTTGTCTAAACTGACATTTCTGCTTTAATCAAAGGCAAAGTTTCTAATAAAGATAGTTTGACTTCAAAGCTAAACTTAGCTTAGGTCTGACTACAGTAGTTACTTTTTGTGTTCATTCTCTTCACTTATTAGGACGGAGAGTGGTTGTGGAGTGATGGATCTGTGTATTCCTATACCAACTGGTGCTCTGGAGAACCTAACAATTCTGGTGGTCCCGAGAACTGTTTGGAGATCAGCTGGACCTGTGAGTGCACTTTTCTTTTTTTCAATTATGATTTCATATCATACGGTTATTTTAAATGATTAATTTGTATTTCACAGAGTGCCTTGTTGAACATAACTGATTCTAACAGCACTGTAATGATCAGAGTAACTGATTCCCCCCTACAGCTAACCGTTGCTGGAACGACGCACCCTGTTCAACATCACTGAACTATATTTGTGTTTTGGACTAGATCATAATTGGTCACCCTGCTGAACATAATTGATTTGTACTACATTTACTTTTTCTTATCTTTACAAAAACGTTTTTCTGAAATCCAATCTCTTCTGAATCTTAATCTCTCAATATTTTCTCTGAAACACTCCTCAAATTAATAAAAGCATTGAATCAAAGCATATGCGTTGTGGACAATCAAATGTATATTGCATAGCAAGCTTTGAGGATATGGTTCATAGAATGGCATTTAATGATATCAGGGAAGGGGTTTAAGCCAGCGGCACGCAGCGGCTTCATCGACAAACACTAGAAGACATTTGTTTCCTACAATGGATTGTAAGCATATTTGGATTTCATCCAGGGCTCTTTGTTTTCGGTCTTATAAAATATGCATCGTGATGCTGGAATTCACCATGATCTTTACATGGTATTCTGGCTCAAGTCTAAAACCCCATGGTAATACCATGTTACTCTCTGGTATGTGTTGAATGTCACCTGTATAATGTAGGCCTATGAGTATTTTTGGAAAGAAAATGTTGGTTGTGATCTTGGGCGCTCCTACTTCCCGCTTCATGAAGTCCCCTGGGGGTCCCTAATGCTAAACGCCCCGGTTCTGAGCTATAGGGTCGGTCACCTTATTATCAAACCAGGTAAAACATGACCAGTCCATATGAAGAGGTTAAGAGAACCTAAAATATAAGATGGCATTAAATTTACAATCAACTTTTTTTTCTTTTTTATAATGGTTTATTTCAGTAATGCATGGACTCTCGGCCCATAGTTCCAAGGTTACAATAGCATGACAGATGCTCTTTCATTCCATGATATATGTACAGCGCTAATCTCCATGCATGCTTTGACTCACAAACCTGTGACCCATCAACACAAACATCACCAAGTGTGAGATTACTCCGATATTTCTTACGCAGATCCATACAACAAGGTCTGCACTTCTGTGATACTTTCAATCTGAATACCTTCAGTTTTCCTTTATCATAGTTATATAATCGTTTAGGAAAAGAATAAAAGAGGACTCACCATACAGCCCTGTCGTACACCAATGGCACATCCAAAATACTCGGTTGAACCAATTCCTTTCACACATGATTTAAGTTTAGAATACATGATTTCAGTACACCAAAAACTTTTCCACCAATACCATTCCTAATGAGTGTAAAATACAGGAGACTATATGCTGGACACTATCAAAAGCTTTGGAGAAATCAATAAATATACAGTACATCCTTTTCTCTTCGTAATATATTTCTGAACGACTGACTGTAAATAAAAATATTATCCATTGTGGAATAACCTGACCTGTAGCCTGATTGTTCTTCATAAAACATGTTATTTATTTCTACAATCCACTTAACTGGGTTTAGACGCAAAAACAAATTTAAGTAAAAAAATAAATGACAAAGAAGAAACCATATCTGCAGAGGCTCAATAAAATAGCCTTCTAAACCACAAATCAGCAGGGATACAAGATTTTCACGTGGGTATTGCGAAAATATTATATAAATTGTATTTATCAACTAAGTCCAGCAAAATCCCATCTTTTAAAAAATAATAATTCTTGACAGGGCTTTTAGAAGTTGTACCAGTTATTTCCCTCATGAAGAGATGAAGCTCAATCTGTGACGTCACACTTACACACACGTTCTAAATCTGCAGCTGCAGTCACGGTTTCAATTTCAAATGTCATAATTTACAGCTAAAAAGTCTATAACTATAGGCCATTTATTTTATGATGTGCCGTTCTAAACTTTGCATTTGCATGAACTGTTTAAACTAATGTTTTTAGAAGTGAAACTACAACCACTTTTTAATAAATAGCCTATATCATCAGCTCAAAATGGTACATTTGAATTTGTTGAATTGTAACTTTCTGGTGTAGGCTTATACAAAAACAAGTAGATGTTGGTTGCTTCTTACAGCCTGCCAAATCCAAGACCTTTGGTGCTGCTTGGACCCCTGTATTGATATTTTTTAAATAACTATTTTCAAAGAACCACTTAAAACAGTTTATTAAGTACAAATGACTTTTTTGGCTGAAGGTTAAACGTATAACTGATCATTTACTAATGAGTTAACATCTGACAATTATGCCTAATGTGTGTCTGTGTGTTTATTCATTATCACATAGGCCTATAGGGGCCTATATATATATATAACGCATATTTTAAAAACTTTTTTATAAATAAAATGTAGGCTATATTTATTTGCAACAGTTGTAGCCTATAAACAGCAATAATAAGACGTCTTAAAACCAGCTGATGGACAGCGTGCTGCGTTGTCATGGGAACATCCCAGGTGAAGATAATGAGGAAGTTACACTTCTAAATCGCGAATTTTTAGCGCCGTGATGTTCAAATGACGATTGTTTTCAGCCGCAACATTTATCAACGTCCGATCATTCGACCGATGGGATTGGCTGTATTCGAGTGTTTTCATGAATCACACGTGAACCCTGTCGTAAGATGATTTCTGCGCTCGGATCTGCGTTAGATTGATAAATCAGGCCCACTAAGTAAAGTAGGCTATAAACGCAGGGCTCTCTCTGGAGCTTCATCAAAACTTCCTCTCAGATTCTGAAGGCAACAATCTGAAAAGCAATGTGAGTTGTGTAGCATTGGAACAGAAACCCACTGAATAACATTTGCGTTGTCTCTAAGATATGTATCCACAGTGTGCAACATTTGAGTGCGGACATTTAACTTCACCTGCTTATTCATTTTTAGATTCATTTCAGGTTCATCATGGCAGTGCTGAGGACTCTCCTGCTGCTTTTTGTTGTCTTCTCCATGGGGAATGCAAGAGGTAACCAAAACATTTAATTAAATTAATTTTGGGAATGTACAAGATTCCATTTACTAATATTTGCATGATTAATGAAGGATTTTTAGTGTCAAAGTACACCATTTTTGGCATAGAATCTCACAAACTTGAAATAAGCTACATAAAATAAAAATGTTTTTTTGCTGTGTATAAATTACGAAATCCACATAACATATATGTTCTGGATCCACACTTGATTTAGTAAAATGCCCTCATGGATGGATAAGTTTTGGACCCCGGTGCTACCAGTACTTCTCTCAGTCGGTTCGCTGGATCACAGCAGAAGTAATGTATTAGTTACAACAAAGTTATTTGGACAATAAGTTATTAGCTCTCTTTAACTACATCGAAAATAAATAGATTGGTACATTTGATACGTATACATGCGTATTGTGTTGATGTAAACCCTTTTGCTGCTATTGAGGTGGGATATGGGTAAGGTTAGGGACAGGTTTGATGGTATGGTTAGGTTTAAGAGTGGGTTAACACTGGGTCAACAGAGTAATCCTAGAGCAGACTTTGTTTGCAACTTGCTAAAATGTTGTTTAAAGTAATTTATGCTTTCTGCTAAAAAAGATTAGACTTTGTAACAACAAAATCTGTCTTTTCAGAGAGAATGTCAAACTCTTGGTGCGAATCTCGCATCTGTGGCATGATAAACCCGAGAACAATTTCCTGCTGAGTCTGTTCCCTTCTTCCACAAGAACTTGGGTTGGTGCTCATGATGGTGAACAAGTAAGTTCAATTGTGTTCCCTAAAGAAACCTATTTGTTTGTCTAAACTGACATTTCTGCTTTAAATCAAAGGCAAAGTTTCTAATAAAGATAGTTTGACTTCAAAGCTAAACTTAGCTTAGGTCTGACTACAGTAGTTACTTTTTGTGTTCATTCTCTTCACTTATTAGGACGGAGAGTGGTTGTGGAGTGATGGATCTGGATCTGTGTATTCCTATACCAACTGGTGCTCTGGAGAACCTAACAATTCTGGTGGTCCCGAGAACTGTTTGGAGATCAGCTGGACCTGTGAGTGCACTTTTCTTTTTTTCAATTATGATTTCATATCATACGGTAATTTTAAATGATTAATTTGTATTTCACCGAGTGCCTTGTTGAACATAACTGATTCTAACAGCACTGTAATGATCAGAGTAACTGATTCCCCCCTACAGCTAACCGTTGCTGGAACGACACAACCCCTGTTCAACCTCACTGAACTATATTTGTGTTTTGAACTAGATCATAATTGGTCACCCTGCTGAACATAATTGATTTGTACTACATTACTTTTTCTTATCTTTACAAAAACGTTTTTCTGAAATCCAATCTCTTCTGAATCTTAATCTCTCAATATTTTCTCTGAAACACTCCTCAAATTAATAAAAGCATTGAATCAAAGCATATGCGTTGTGGACAATCAAATGTATATTGCATAGCAAGCTTTGAGGATATGGTTCATAGAATGGCATTTAATGATATCAGGGAAGGGGTTTAAGCAAGCGGCACACAGCGGCTCCATCGACAAACACTAGAAGACATTTGTTTCCTACAATGGATTGTAAGTATATTTGGATTTCATCCAGGGCTCTGTTTTCGGTCTTATAAAATATGCATCGTGATGCTGGAATTCACCATGATCTTTACATGGTATTCTGGCTCAAGTCTAAAACCCCATGGTAATACCATGTTACTCTCTGGTATGTGTTGAATGTCACCTGTATAATGTAGGCCTATGAGTATTTTTGGAAAGAAAATGTTGGTTGTGATCTTGGGCGCCCCCTACTTCCCGCTTCATGAAGTCCCCTGGGGGTCCCTAATGCTAAACGCCCCGGTTCTGAGCTATAGGGTCGGTCACCTTATTATCAAACCAGGTAAAACATGGACCAGTCCATATGAAGAGGTTAAGAGAACCTAAAATATAAGATGGCATTAAATTTACAATCAACTTTTTTTTCTTTTTTATAATGGTTTATTTCAGTAATGCATGGACTCTCGGCCCATAGTTCCAAGGTTACAATAGCATGACAGATGCTCTTTCATTCCATGATATATGTACAGCGCTAATCTCCATGCATTGACTCACAAACCTGTGACCCATCAACACAAACATCACCAAGTGTGAGATTACTCGGATATTTCTTACGCAGATTCATACAACAAGGTCTGCACTTCTGTGATACTTTCAATCTGAATACCTTCAGTTTTCCTTTATCATAGTTATATAATCGTTTAGGAAAAGAATAAAAGAGGACTCACCATACAGCCCTGTCGTACACCAATGGCACATCCAAAATACTCGGTTGAACCAATTCCTTTCACACATGATTTAAGTTTAGATACATGATTTCAGTACACCAAAAACTTCCACCAATACCATTCCTAATGAGTGTAAAATACAGGAGACTATATGCTGGACACTATCAAAAGCTTTGGAGAAATCAATAAATATACAGTACATCCTTTTCTCTTCGTAATATATTTCTGAACGACTGACTGTAAATAAAAATATTATTCATTGTGGAATAACCTGACCTGTAGCCTGATTGTTCTTCATAAAACATGTTATTTATTTCTACAATCCACTTAACTGGGTTTAGACGCAAAAAACAAATTTAAGTAAAAAAATAAATGACAAAGAAGAAACCATATCTGCACAGGCTCAATTAAATAGCCTTCTAAACCACAAATCAGCAGGGATACAAGATTTTCACGTGGGTATTGCGAAAATATTATATAAATTGTATTTATCAACTAAGTCCAGCAAAATCCCATCTTTTAAAAAATAATAATTCTTGACAGGGCTTTTAGAAGTTGTACCAGTTATTTCCCTCATGAAGAGATGAAGCTCAATCTGTGACGTCACACTTACACACACGTTCTAAATCTGCAGCTGCAGTCACGGTTTCAATTTCAAATGTCATAATTTACAGCTAAAAAGTCTATAACTATAGGCCATTTATTTTATGATGTGCCGTTCTAAACTTTGCATTTGCATGAACTGTTTAAACTAATGTTTTTAGAAGTGAAACTACAACCACTTTTTAATAAATAGCCTATATCATCAGCTCAAAATGGTACATTTGAATTTGTTGAATTGTAACTTTCTGGTGTAGGCTTATACAAAAACAAGTAGATGTTGGTTGCTTCTTACAGCCTGCCAAATCCAAGACCTTTGGTGCTGCTTGGACCCCTGTATTGATATTTTTTAAATAACTATTTTCAAAGAACCACTTAAAACAGTTTATTAAGTACAAATGACTTTTTTGGCTGAAGGTTAAACGTATAACTGATCATTTACTAATGAGTTAACATCTGACAATTATGCCTAATGTGTGTCTGTGTGTTTATTCATTATCACATAGGCCTATAGGGGCCTATATATATATATAACGCATATTTTAAAAACTTTTTTATAAATAAAATGTAGGCTATATTTATTTGCAACAGTTGTAGCCTATAAACAGCAATAATAAGACGTCTTAAAACCAGCTGATGGACAGCGCGCTGCGTTGTCATGGGAACATCCCAGGTGAAGATAATGAGGAAGTTACACTTCTAAATCGCGAATTTTTAGCGCCGTGATGTTCAAATGACGATTGTTTTCAGCCGCAACATTTATCAACGTCCGATCATTCGACCGATGGGATTGGCTGTATTCGAGTGTTTCATTAATCACACGTGAACCCTGTCGTAAGATGATTTCTGCGCTCGGATCTGCGTTAGATTGATAAATCAGGCCCACTAAGTAAAGTAGGCTATAAACGCAGGGCTCTCTCTGGAGCTTCATCAAAACTTCCTCTGAGATTCTGAAGGCAACAATCTGAAAAGCAATGTGAGTTGTGTAGCATTGGAACAGAAACCCACTGAATAACATTTGCGTTGTCTCTAAGATATGTATCCACAGTGTGCAACATTTGAGTGCAGACATTTAACTTCACCTGCTTATTCATTTTTAGATTCATTTCAGGATCATCATGGCAGTGCTGAGGACTCTCCTGCTGCTTTTTGTTGTCTTCTCCATGGGCAATGCAAGATTTTTGGGTAAATCTTTTTGGTAACCAAAAAATTAAATTAATTTTGGGAATGTACAAGATTCCATTTACTAATATTTGCATGATTAATGAAGGATTTTTAGTGTCAAAGTACACCATTTTTGGCATAGAATCTCACAAACTTGAAATAAGCTACATAAAATAAAAATGTTTTTTTGCTGTGTATAAATTACGAAATCCACATAACATGTAGGTACTGGATCCACACTTGAATGCCCTCGTGGATGGATAAGTTATGGACCCCGGTGCTGAACCTAGTACTTCTCTCAGTCGGTTCGCTGGATCACAGCAGAAGTAATGTATTAGTTACAACAAAGTTATTTGGACAATAAGTTATTAGCTCTCTTTAACTACATCGAAAATAAATAGTTTGGTACATTTGATACGTATACATGCGTATTGTGTTGATGTAAACCCTTTTGCTGCTATTGAGGTGGGATATGGGTAAGGTTAGGGACAGGTTTGATGGTATGGTTAGGTTTAAGAGTGGGTTAACACTGGGTCAACAGAGTAATCCTAGAGCAGACTTTGTTTGCAACTTGCTAAAATGTTGTTTAAAGTAATTTATGCTTTCTGCTAAAAAAGATTAGACTTTGTAACAACAAAATCTGTCTTTTCAGAGAAACTGTCAAACTCTTGGTGCGAATCTCGCATCTGTGCATGATAAACCAGAGAACGATTTCCTGCTGAGTCTGTTCCCTTCTTCCACAAGAACTTGGGTTGGTGCTCATGATGGTGAACAAGTAAGTTCAATTGTGTTCCCTAAAGAAACCTATTTGTTTGTCTAAACTGACATTTCTGCTTTAATCAAAGGCAAAGTTTCTAATAAAGATAGTTTGACTTCAAAGCTAAACTTAGCTTAGGTCTGACTACAGTAGTTACTTTTTTGTGTTCATTCTCTTCACTTATTAGGACGGAGAGTGGTTGTGGAGTGATGGATCTGTGTATTCCTATACCAACTGGTGCTCTGGAGAACCTAACAATTCTGGTGGTCCCGAGAACTGTTTGGAGATCAGCTGGACCTGTGAGTGCACTTTTCTTTTTTTTCAATTATGATTTCATATCATACGGTAATTTTAAATGATTAATTTGTATTTCACCGAGTGCCTTGTTGAACATAACTGATTCTAACAGCACTGTAATGATCAGAGGAACTGATTCCCCCCTACAGCTAACCGTTGCTGGAACGACACACCCTGTTCAACCTCACTGAACTATATTTGTGTTTTGGACTAGATCATAATTGGTCACCCTGCTGAACATGATTGATTTGTACTACATTTACTTTTTCTTATCTTTACAAAAACGTTTTTCTGAAATCCAATCTCTTCTGAATCTTAATCTCTCAATATTTTCTCTGAAACACTCCTCAAATTAATAAAAGCATTGAATCAAAGCATATGCGTTGTGGACAATCAAATGTATATTGCATAGCAAGCTTTGAGGATATGGTTCATAGAATGGCATTTAATGATATCAGGGAAGGGGTTTAAGCAAGCGGCACACAGCGGCCTCCATCGACAAACACTAGAAGACATTTGTTTCCTACAATGGATTGTAAGTATATTTGGATTTCATCCAGGGCTCTTTGTTTTCGGTCTTATAAAATATGCATCGTGATGCTGGAATTCACCGTGATCTTTACATGGTATTCTGGCTCAAGTCTAAAACCCCATGGTAATACCATGTTACTCTCTGGTATGTGTTGAATGTCACCTGTATAATGTAGGCCTATGAGTATTTTTGGAAAGAAAATGTTGGTTGTGATCTTGGGCGCCCCCTACTTCCCGCTTCATGAAGTCCCCTGGGGGTCCCTAATGCTAAACGCCCCGGTTCTGAGCTATAGGGTCGGTCACCTTATTATTAAACCAGGTAAAACATGACCAGTCCATATGAAGAGGTTAAGAGAACCTAAAATATAAGATGGCATTAAATTTACAATCAACTTTTTTTTCTTTTTTATAATGGTTTATTTCAGTAATGCATGGACTCTCGGCCCATAGTTCCAAGGTTACAATAGCATGACAGATGCTCTTTCATTCCATGATATATGTACAGCGCTAATCTCCATGCATGCTTTGACTCTCAAACCTGTGACCCATCAACACAAACATCACCAAGTGTGAGTTTACTCCGATATTTCTTACGCAGATCCATACAACAAGGTCTGCACTTCGGTGATACTTTCAATCTGAATACCTTCAGTTTTCCTTTATCATAGTTATATAATCGTTTAGGAAAAGAATAGAGGACTCACCATACAGCCCTGTCGTACACCAATGGCACATCCAAAATACTCGGTTGAACCAATTCCTTTCACACATGATTTAAGTTTAGAATACATGATTTCAGTACACCAAAAACTTTTCCACCAATACCATTCCTAATGAGTGTAAAATACAGGAGACTATATGCTGGACACTATCAAAAGCTTTGGAGAAATCAATAAATATACAGTACATCCTTTTCTCTTCGTAATATATTTCTGAACGACTGACTGTAAATAAAAATATTATCCATTGTGGAATAACCTGACCTGTAGCCTGATTGTTCTTCATAAAACATGTTATTTATTTCTACAATCCACTTAACTGGGTTTAGACGCAAAAACAAATTTAAGTAAAAAATAAATGACAAAGAAGAAACCATTTCTGCACAGGCTCAATAAAATAGCCTTCTAAACCCCAAATCAGCAGGGATACAAGATTTTCACGTGGGTATTGCGAAAATATTATATAAATTGTATTTATCAACTAAGTCCAGCAAAATCTCATCTTTTAAAAAATAATAATTCTTGACAGGGCTTTTAGAAGTTGTACCAGTTATTTCCCTCATGAAGAGATGAAGCTCAATCTGTGACGTCACACTTACACACACGTTCTAAATCTGCAGCTGCAGTCACGGTTTCAATTTCAAATGTCATAATTTACAGCTAAAAAGTCTATAACTATAGGCCATTTATTTTATGATGTGCCCTTCTAACCTTTAAAACTTTGCATTTGCATGAACCGTTTAAACTAATGTTTTTAGAAGTGAAACTACAACCACTTTTTACTAAATAGCCTATATCATCAGCTCAAAATGGTACATTTGAATTTGTTGAATTGTAACTTTCTGGTGTAGGCTTATACAAAAACAAGTAGATGTTGGTTGCTTCTTACAGCCTGCCAAATCCAAGACCTTTGGTGCTGCTTGGACCCCTGTATTGATATTTTTTAAATAACTATTTTTCAAAGAACCACTTAAAACAGTTTATTAGGTACAAATGACTTTTTTGGCTGAAGGTTAAACGTATAACTGATCATTTACTAATGAGTTAACATCTGACAATTATGCCTAATGTGTGTCTGTGTGTTTATTCATTATCACATAGGCCTATAGGGGCCTATATATATATATAACGCATATTTTAAAAACTTTTTTATAAATAAAATGTAGGCTATATTTATTTGCAACAGTTGTAGCCTATAAACAGCAATAATAAGACGTCTTAAAACCAGCTGATGGACAGCGTGCTGCGTTGTCATGGGAACATC
>JARPMJ010005767.1:0-59306 GCA_033366665.1 Phoxinus dragarum
CTGAAGGTGATCAAGATTGGGTGACTAAGTTTCAACAATCATAAACATTTTACAGGAATCTTAGAATTGTAGTAAATGGGAATTGTTGATTCAATAATTAAAAAGAAAAGATACGAGGAATTCCTTGATGTTGGTTGAGAAAAATGTTATTTCACCATGTTAGATTATTTGAACACAGCATGCAAAAATAGAATAAAGATTGAAAGCTGATTTTATGATAGGGAAAAGTTAATTATACTTAGATAATCAAAGTTAGATTATTGCTGATATTGAAAAACAGAAATAGCTTGCTTTTTCCTGCAATGAAGAACTTGCTTTACTAAAAATAGAATGAAGAACTGCTGTTGTCAACCAGTGAGATTTTTATATAGAAGAACTAGTAAAAAAAAAAAAGATGGTTAAAAAGTGGACTTTAGATAAAGAGTTGATAGCTCAGACACAATTGAAACTAGTTAAAAGTTCAATTTGATTCATGCAGATCTCTGAGTGTTCAAATTTCAGATGGCTTCAATGACAGTTTCGAATGAGGCCAAAGGTCAAAAGACACGACTGCAGAAAGAAGAAGACAGAAGTGGGTGAGGGGCTTTCAGCTCCCCTCCTGAAATTGACTTTCTGGAAAGCTCAACAAGGAGAAAGACTGATTTAATGCTGGAAAAGGTGAAACTTTCACTTGAGACTTTTCCTAAGGAAAAAGAGAAAATCCTGAGATGCAAAACTCAGGCAGGATCAACTTCAAAGCCCAAACTGAGAAGAGCCTAACACCAGGCCTTTGAGTGACAGCATCGGCTGACGACACATGCAGAGCGACAGCCAAGAAGCTTCAACGGACTGATGATCTAAAAACAGAAGAACACAGGTGTGGCCTCCTCAATGATCACTCTAAAGACTGCTTCATATTTGGTTAATTATTATATTAACTTTATTAATTTTGATTATTCACTGGTCTAAGAGCAATTCTTTATATTCTCTGCTAAACTAACCCTCTCTGCTTTTTCAGTAGGTACAAGTCCAGCCCTATAAGAAAAAGAAAATATGTTGACAGACAGAAGTGGGTGCTCAAACTCACCAAATAATTAGAACGGAGGCTGGATTTGGTATAGTGAGGGCTAATAGATTCAACAACTATAGGGCTAAAAGCATGATAGAATTATTCTCTGGCAAAGAAAAAGATAGACAAAATGTCAAAGCATGATTATTATTGTCAAAGCATGATTATTATTGTTGACAAAGCAATGATACTGGTCACTCCATCTTGTTTTGGTAATTTCTAGAAATAGATTGGAGGAAAAAAGTTACTCCAAAAGTCCAAAATTATGAAATGACAAACGTCAAAACTGGGATAATGAGTTGGAAATGTTACTGGCCAAGGATCCAAGATTATGCAGAGATCTCCAAATTTCTTCTTAAAAGTAGCTCATGAGCAAAGACAAAAATAACATGAAAGAAAAATTAGACCAACTAGGCCTATTATTCTAAAATATAGAGGATGTTAGAGTTTATAAAAAGAAAAAAAGGTTTTGTACAACCGGTGTTAAACGGAAACCTTATGATCATGGAAACCTCTCAATAGTGATTGGACATAGTTGTGTTGACCTGATCAGACCTTGCAGCATTCCACAGCTAAAATTATAAGTTCTGCATTTAGAGCAGAACCTGCTACAGCAGTCACAGGAGTGTGTGTGATGGCCAATGCGTGTGACAGTATGAATGGAGTGAGAGATTGAGTTTGAAGAGACACTGAGGCAAATCAATTATTTTGCCAATACAGCTGTATTGAAAATTGAATATGTGGGCCCACAGGGCAAATTCTGCCCAATAAAATAATGACCATGGATGAATTTGGTTAAATTTCCTGGTTGAAACTGTAGTGGCAATAGAAAAAGAGAAAAAATTGGGTAAAAACAGTGCCACATTTTGCGCAGCGTATAACACATCTGACTTTCTTTTCAGCATATCGTGAAGAACTGATTATTTGTCAAAAGTATGAAATAATGTCTTGTAAAGTGGGTTGAGTGTTGTCCAAGATGAATAGTGTGCTGATAGTGGGACTCAAAACAATGAGATACGTTTTGAATTGACTATTTGTAAAAAGTACATTTGAAATGTAATGTGAGAATAATGTAAAGAAGGTGAAAATATGAAGATAAAAAGCCAAATTTACGTAAAATAAAGGGAATATATGGGTTCAAGCCCTGCTGCTAATGAAAGGAAACCACTCAGCCCACATGACCATTCTACAGGTAACACCGAGGAGGACAATGGGCCAGATGAGCAGATGATTTAATATATGTTGTTGTCACTAACAGAAATAATTAAGATTTCATTCACAGATGACAGTAGCTCACTTCCAGGAAGGTTTCTGGGATGGTTCTAACAAAGAACCAGTGACTGTGCATTGTAATCTCAGAAGAGGCTCAAAAGAGGCTTGTGCATTGATCAGCAAAATGACATTTGAGTCCTCAACTTAAAATACACCAACAAACCTCAACCCCCTCCACAACAGAAAGGATCAGGACATGCTGGCAATGATCTTCCCTTGCAAATGAGAGGAAACAACCCATTGCAACAACTCACAAAGATCAACATGAATGGAAAAAGGAGACAAACTTAACCAAATTCACAGGAATGAAAAGTTGCAGAATGTGGGAAATTCACAAGGAGTTGTGCAAAGAAGAGAATCAGAGTGAAAGAGATGATTCAAGTCAGACAATACTCAACATCAACCAAACTTTTCTAAAAATGTAATGTGTAATGTTAAAGCCCTTGAATAGACTTAGTAGCAACTTAATAATAACCCCACCAGAAAAAATTGATTGAAGAGAGAAAATGTATGGTATGATGATAAAATTAATGTTAACGACTAATTCAAGAAATTTACATAGCATAATGGGAATTAAGACAATTCATAAAGGAAAATAAAAAATAGAACTAAAAGAAATTTTAAAATAGATAAAAAAAGGGTACTCCAATGCAACTTAAAATTACAATTTAGGGATACAGTTAAAAAAAAAAAAAATAATAATATTAAGACTGGCTATTAACAAATATTCGATTTTAATTTTAATTCATAAGATTGTTATGATTCAATATGCTATTGACTAAATAAATATATTTCAAGTAGTGCTAATAGAACGACAAATTTAATTGGAAGTTAATCGAATTCAATAACAAGCAGGCACTTAAGAACAATTTATGGTACCAGAGGAGGGTCAAAAAGATATGTGACATTCACATGAAGGACAGATTGTTACACCAACATCACTTTTGAATATTCTCAATCCAGATGCGCAATGGTTTTGACCAGTGCGCAAGGGGGGAATAAGGAGAGAGATTAAGAATAAGGAAAAAATGAAAATTATAAGGCAAATCTGTCCACATGTGAAATTTGTGGAAAAAAAACAAAGTTAAGAAAGGAACAGCAACACAAATAGGCGAGAAGGACTATTAAATATACTTGATAATGGATTATGTGGACATGAGATATACGGGTAAAGGTAATGTTATTAGCAGAGGAAGGGCAGATGCAGAAATTACATTTCTAACAGAGAAGTATTCCTTAGATTGGAAATGCTATCAGAAATAAGTTCAGATAATGGGTTAGCAAGTTATTCCAAGAATATTGAAGATTAAAATTAATTGTATACGAACACTTAAATTGCACACAAGGAAGTTTTAATAATTAAGTTATAATGCTTTATGTTTTAAATGGTTAATATAAAAATGATGGTTTTAAATATACAGAAAAAAAAAGAGAAATGTACATATAATGAATATGTAAGGTAGTGGAAAAGTTATTATTTTTTCTAATTGTCTAATGAGTTTATTGAATGACTTTTATGAGGTAAATGTAACATTGCTCTAAAGCTTTCTTAGTTTGAGTGATTACATGTGACATAATTAGTTTATTCATGACAGTTTATTTAGAAATTAGTAGAAAGGAAGAAAAGGTATTCAGTTAAGAACCGCTTGAACTGAGGGG
Organism: Phoxinus dragarum; assembly: GCA_033366665.1. Lineage (NCBI taxonomy): Eukaryota > Metazoa > Chordata > Actinopteri > Cypriniformes > Leuciscidae > Phoxinus > Phoxinus dragarum. The sequence continues at coordinate 3,980 of JARPMJ010005767.1, forward strand.
CTCCAATGAGGAGCTATAACGCAAGATTAAAAATGTCTAAATGGTATTTATTGTTACATTTTGGTAATAAAATAGACTGAATTTAAAATATGAAACTTTATAACGAAGCACAAAGCGATTTAAAGGATAAAAGGTGCACTACAATGTTCTGTTCGTTCATCAACTAAAAATGATTGACTAAAAGATTGATTCTTCGAATTTAATAATTGATATTCCTTCATAAAAAGAAGCAATTGAAAATGAGAAAAATAGGTATTTAACCCAGCCCTATTTTAAATCAAAATTCACATGGATCACGGAAAAATAAAAACGCAGAATGAATCAATTATTTATTATAAATCAGCAGAGATTTACTGTAATGCTTTGTCTGTATCAGGAGGAAAACAATTACATGAGAAAAGTAGAAGGACTTATGTTTGAAGATCAGTGTTGCACGTTTACCAAATAATACTGCGCAGGGAGGAACATTTAGCGAAAACAGGATAAACTAAAAGTTTAAGAACAAAAAGTTAAGAAAAACTTGATTTGAAGTTTGGAGGAGTATGAACATGGTTTGCTAAATTAGGAATGTTTTCTGAAGTTGCAATATTGAAAGGTGGTTATTATTCTGTTGTGTACTTCCCATAGTAAGATCATTAGTTGTTAAAATCACTGTTAAACTAATGGAAATGCTGAAATATCAAGATAATGAAATTAATTTTAAAGGGCAACCAATATTATTAAGATTGGGCTTATAAACCAAATTTAAATGTACAAAAATTGGATGTTGATTCAAGTACCTCAAATAAAGATGAAGAAGATGATTGATGAGCCAGACCCTGGGAGTCTGGGTTGAAGAGGATATCTACACCGCAAGAATACTTTTAAATGTATAAGGGATTTTTTATGTTTGACATACTCTACTGTGACAATAACAGGCAATGCTGAACCAACTTTATCCACACACTTATAACAATGTTTTTTGTTTTATTAGGGAGAATTCGAAGTCTTTTACTTTCTCCATTGAATGAAAAAGAAAAAATACAACTGAAAGAAAGAAAAATATATGGAGAGAGATGTTTGGCTCGAATGCTCCGCCGGAATGTGGTTACATAATCTAGTCATTGGAAAAGAGACTGGGTGACTTGATTTAGTCACTAGGTAGCATAACTGAGGGGGCTGGATTTTGAAACTACACTCTGGAAAAGGATACTAAAAGTGGGGCTTAGATAAGCCCCAGAGGAGGGAATGTTGAAGATTTTATTATTTAGAAAATAAGTAATTTAGTTACATATTAAGACACTATTATTTATTTCCTTTGTGAGTGTGTGACTTTGGTTTGTCTTTTGGGGGCTTACAGAAAGGTCAAGAATGCTGATGCAGCAGTGAATTCTATTTAAGTGTGTCACATGGTGCAAGACCCTATCTATAGAATGTATGACCATTTTTGGAGGCGATGTATGTATATATGTGAAAAGCTAACCGATGTTCGGGAGTCATCTCCCGTGGGGAGTCATCTCCTGTGGGGAGTCATCTCCTGCAGGGAGTCGTCTCCTGCAGGACCTCCCTTCGGGAGGTTGCTCGGCTTTGTTTTGTTAAATAAAGTCTACAATATTTCTGGCATCAAAGATCTCTGAGAAGTGATTTCATAAAAAGATTGAAACCACAACATCCTCTGGAGGCTGGTTGGTCCATTACAGAGGAACCAGCACGCTCAATGGGGGGCTCCACTGCCTGCAGTGTTATAAAGGAGTGAGGGATTGTTACCGGGCGGGGAAGCCATCACTATGATCCTCTGATTACCCATCCCACACAGCGCCCGAGAGCGGGGCATGGTAATGGGGACTCCACCTTCACGCATGAAGGTGAGTCTCGATTTCAATACCGCGATAGTCATGTTCCCGCAATGGGAACTTGAACTATCCGCAAAAGCTGCTTTAGCGTGCTGTAAGCCCAAACATGTGATACAACTGTAGGATTGAAAATGATCCAAGATATTTGAAATGAACAAAGACATTTGCTTAACGGTTTTCCACCCCCTCTTTCACCAATGACCATTTTGAGTTCCCAAAAGGCACAGAGGGGCTGATAGTGATCAGGGCCTGTAGGCCAAGATGTGTGTACTTCGGGGGTCTATGAATTGTCACATCTTTAGTAAGGGGGAAGTTATAATTATCTGATTGCTCAGTTTCAATGTCTCACATTTGGGTCAAAGTCACATGGTCAGGGAAAGGATAAAACTAGGGATGCGCCGATCCGATATTCAGTATCGGTATCGGCTCGATACTGACATTTTTGCTGGATCGGGTATCGGTCCAGACTAGGCCGATCCAAATCCGATATTGTGCGTATACTATTCTGTGCTATTGTTAAGCCCCACAAAAGGCACAAAAACATTATATTGCACCATAAAGTTGTCGTGCACTATAAGTGTTCTGAAGCCATTATATAGTATAATGTGAGATATAAATTAATATTTAAGTAATTAAATTCAAGATCACGTACACTTTTCCCTCCGCTGCGGCTGTCAGTCATTCTCCATTCAGCATCAAACAGCGTCGCGTTCGGTTACGACAGTCAACACGATGAAAAACTTTCTCCAAGATGATTCAATGTTACTATAATTATACTTGATCTGTAGATAAAGGTCTATGGTTTTGCATTAAACAAATTTATCTTGCTGGACTTTATTGCTGTACCTTAACTACTTTCTACCGGGTGTCTGTCTCTCACAACACTGGAGTCAGAGCACTAGCAGCTAACTGTTCTTCACGCGCACAGTAAATGACATTTAAAACTGTTAAAAGAAAATAATAAATAAACTATTGATTAGATAGATACTGTATAATACTCTACGCATCAATATGTCTTTCCTTCGTGCTTTGAAATCTTCAATGTGGACTCGACGCGCTGCGCGCTGTGACTCGTGTTGCTTCAAGCGCATCATTCTGCGCTCGGGATGCGCATAAGCGCTGTGTGCCGCTTTTCATATCATGTTGCTGCCTCATTAAACCGCTGTGCTATACATTTAAAACAGGTCTCAATTTTAATAGTAGGCTATAAAATAATTAATCTTTTTGATTTTTGTTATCTTGTTTTTCATGAATGTATTTTACAACAATACAAAGAGCATTGTGTAACGTTTTACCAGATTTAGTGTAACGTTACACTTATTCTCATATTTGTTCCCCACTAAATGTTTTTTCATGTTCAGATTTAATACAATTATTGAGCACTTGTGATTTTTCTAGACTAAATTTTACTTCTTAATTATCCACTATTCTAGTTTATAATAGCATTTTTTTGTCATAGATTATGGTCATATTTTTTTTGATTTGTTGTTTTTCTTTGTATAATGAGATTGTCTGTATTGAGTAGATTGTGTTTAACACACAAAAGAGTGATTATCAGTTCAACACACATAGTTATAGAAATTCTACTTGATAAAAAAAAAACTGCCTTGGTATCGGATCGGTACTCGGTATCGGCTGATATTGAATTGCAGGTATCGGAATCGGTATCGGAAACAAAAAAGGTGGATCGGAGCATCCCTAGATAAAACAAGATTGTAACTGATGCTCTGCCTCTTTGGTGCTCTTGCTCTCTTATTCACTGGGTCCATTTCTTGGGGCTCTCTCCCTTTGCCTCCTCTTTTCCAACTCCAAACTAGTTCGCACATAATTTGTAATTCAAAAGGTTTAATGACAAAATATGGTTATGGTTACACTTAAAATAGTTACAAAATAGATGTATGAGATGATAACTTCTACCATTAATTGTACCCAACATATATGTACTGTAAAATGTTAGAGAGAGAGAGAGAGAGAGAGAGAGAGAGAGAGAGAGGAGAGAGAGAGAGAGAGAGAGAGAGAGAGAGAGAGAGAGAGAGAGAGAGACAGACAAGGTATTGACTTTGAATTGCTACCTATTGCAATACAATATTGTCACTCTGTAGCAACGCTCTCCCACATATTCAGCTATTGTACTGCGCTTATTTCCGTCGTTGGTACAAGTGGCAGTGGGTGGTAATAGACAAGAAATGTACAGTTTTCTACCATCTTGCTGACAACGTTTCTTTAGTCATTCGGCAATCTTGCAGCCTGAACCCCTGCAGGAAATCCACCCTTACACAACTATTGTGACCGTCAGAGGGGGACAGGGAACGACCACATCCAGAAATGCACGGGTGGAATGACATCTTGTAAAGACGCAAACGCACCCGGAATGATCGCGGCAACACTGACAGGAATGGTGCAGCCTGTACCAGTGAAGCACTCACTTCGCTCTCAACCGACCGTCAGAGAAACAAACACAAAAAGATGGTGAAGTATGATTGGTCAGATCACCTGTCAATCAAGCTCCCTGCGAAGGGTCAATTCACCCAAAACGTAGCCTGGGGAAAACCCAGACCACTCTCAGTTGTAACTGAGTATAGGGTCTGGCAAACCTCCATAGACAATTCATTTCCACAGGGGCGTCACCAACGGACGTCGGATAGATCTAAAACCAATCAGAGCGATGAATGACATGACGTATGCAGAGCGACGGAGAAACATCTCGAGACTCTCAGTAATTCTCTGTTTGTGTTAACGAAAATTACAATTTTAAATCGCTTGAAACAGACGCGATAGCTGATTCGAACGAGTGATGTTGTGATGTTCCACGGCGGCATCCATCTTTGTAATGTACAAAATCTGCGTCACCGTCTCTGCTCTGTCGTCATCGTGTAAAGCCCGCCCCAACGTTTCTGATTGGGTGCCGCGATTTCGGCGGATTGGAAATGGGTTTCAATGGGCTCTTTGCCAGACCCACTTGCAGAGCAAATCTAAATTTGCCGGAAGTGGTCTGGGTTTTCCCAGGCTACCCAAAACGCGAAATAGTTTAAAATTGCTGTAAATGCTAAATTGTGAGATTGTGTTGTTTATTCTGTCACCATTAATTATGCAAATCCAAATAAATCTGAGTTATGTAAGGTCAAAACTCTTTTCATGCCATCTTAATGTTAAAGTGTGCCATGTTTATAAAAATAATACTGATAAAATAGACCCCACTTTATTGGTATTTAAATAGTTGGCCTTGGCTATCATGTCGAACTTAAAGGTCCCATGACATGGGGTTATTATATTATTTTATAATGTTTCCTGGGTTGCCCTTATAATGTTAGTATGTTTTTTAGATAAAAATTAGTCATAATTTAGAAACAAAAAGGCATTTTTCCTAGCCCAGTTTTAGCCTCTGTTTTGAACGCTCTGTTTGAAGGGGCGTGTCTGTGTGAGACTTCAGTGTAACCCGCCCACTGCTGTGATTGGCTGACATGCTTGCATATGAAATAGCTACTTATTACATGTGAAACTCTCTCGAATACTTTTACTACAGCTATTATATGTTTTTACTATTACAGCTATCGAGATTAACAAATCGTCAGAAGTTTTTAGATCTATTCCCATCACATAAATGTTGCCGTGATGAGCATTGCGCAAGCAGATGACAGTCTGTTGTTGATCGCGAGAATGAAGATTTTATCATTGCAACGCAGTTTCTGCACTGTCTCTGCTTTTACCAATGCAAACACGATGATGTAAATACAGTAAGAGCGATCATGTGCAGTGTAACGTGCGTCATTGATTTCATAACGAGTTTGGCAAGTGTCCAGATAAACTCGATCGCGCTTTGTCCATGAGAAAATGAGCTAGGAAGTAGGAACGCGTGCGCGCGATTCCTACACAGCAAAATCCCCAGTGTTAAATCAACACTGCTCGGAGCATATATGGTCCCACTCTACAGAGTGTTGAAATAACACTGAAGCAGTGTTAAAGTTAATGAGATAATTAAGTGATTAATTAAGTGATGATTGAACATTATGATGGACACCTGCTGTTAACAAGCACAATCACTGAAGGAAAGAGAAACACAAGAACTACAACTGACTTTTAATCACAGCTTTAAATTAAATCAGCTGAAGATAAAAATAAGACATTCAATCTGTGAAGATCTCAACAGTGAACGATTAAACAACTCCACAAACAGCATTACCAGCTTCACTTATTACTAACCAGACTGACTTTATTTCTGTCAGACGTCTACACAAGTTTTATTGAGAATTAACAGAGGTTTAGATGTTGATGTTTTAGTCACCATTTAAAAATCACCATTATGGTGAACAGTGTTGCCTTTAGTTGTGCAATTTGATTATTTTTTTTATTATTTGATTTCATGGTCATTGTAACAGTGTTTACCCAAAACACACAAAGGTTGCAAAGAAAGCCAGCAACAAAGATGATCAGGTGATAGGCCTATAGTTTTCAACAAGTACAAAAATCAAAAAAGTTTATCATTTACTGAAAATGGTTATTTGGTATTAATAGATTTTCAATAACATCATTTCGTTCTATAGATCAGTCATCAAGCTGAATCTTTATTTTTTAATTATTGGGAAAGTAATCTTTGGACAAACACAACAGACATCAAGAATCCCCATATGAATCTCATTAATGGTGACATGGTTTATGCCGCAATGCATTATGGGAGGCACCATAGTATAAAAATCATAGCTCCCAGCATGCATTGCAGCATGAAGCATGTCACCATTGTTGAGATTCATACTCTGATTCTTGATGTCTGTTGTTTCTAAGATAAAAATAATAATTTTCAAAAAAATCTGAAATGTATATCAAATTTTTAATTCAGGATGACTGCTCTGTGTAAAAAAAGTGACTTTTATTAATAACTGATAACAACTTTTGTTTTTTGTCAGGGATAAGATTAGTGAATCTTTCATCTTTATAATAATGAAAACGATATTCACCTGGACATTTAATATTTTAGCTTCTTTTGTAACATATTATGAGTTTTGGTAAATATTGTTACAAAGACCAAAAATTGTACTTAAAATGCCATGAGTCAAACTGCCCAACTGAATGGAAAACTGATCACCATAATGGTGACCTTTTTTAAAAAAAAAACATCGACATCTAAACTTTTGTCCATAGACATATACTGGAAATAAAGTCAGTCTGGTTAGTAATAAGTGAAGCTGGTAATGCTGTTTGTGGAGTTGTTTATTCCTCCTCTGCAGAAATCTTTAGAGATTGAATGTCTTATTTTTATCTTCAGCTGATTTAATTTAAAGCTGTCACTAAAAGTCAGTTGTAGTTCTTGTGTTTCTCTGTTCTTCAGTGATTGTGCTTTTTGAAAGCAGGTGTTCATTATTAATGTTCAATCATCACTTAATTAATCACTTAATTATCTCATTAACTTTAAACACTGCTTCAGTGTTATTTTAACACTCTGTAGAGTGGGACCATAATATGCTACCGAGCAGTGTTGATTTAACACTGGGGATTTTACTGTGTACAAAGATTGTTCTTTGATCGCTTTCTGTATATAATTTATTCACAATTTAAATACGATTATTTTCATCCTACTAAAAGAAACGATGTGAAGTTGATATTTGAGTCACTGGCTTGACTTACTGAGCATAAACAGCAGTATTGAACGATTTGAGAGAAAGATTACCTGTCTGAACTTGAACAATTACACATCAGAAAGTGTTGCTTGGTAGCTCGATCGATTTATTTTCAGACGTTCGTCGAGGCCAGCTCTGTATCGGCCCAAGTTGAGGAAATTATGAAATTATTTAAGGAAAAAATGTGAATAATGGCTTATGATTAGGAAATTTATGATATTACATTTTTTCTGGGAGAAGTAATACATTTAAAAGGTAAATGTATTTAGTTTTTCTCCGTATTAAACAAAACCAAATAGAACATTTAAAAAAAAAAAAAAAAAAAAAAAAAATAATATCTAGCTACCTGCAAAAACTTTTCTAAAAATGTTGCCATCGTTACAGTCCCAAAACAAATGTAGGGTACAGAAATATTTACAGAAATCACAATTTTATGTCATTTGTCAGGTTTAATCTTTTTACTTTTCGCTGGACATAATCTGTGCAAAACCTCCAATCAGGCGAGTGTGGCGCTCGCTTTATCGTGACGTCATCTGTTTACTTTCGTTTTCGTAGATTGTTGAGCATAAAGTGCACAGTGCAGGTAAGGTTTGATTAACAGCCTCTGATAAACTATTTCTTTTCGTTGTGGCGTGCTAATGTTCTACATAGTTTGCAAAAAACAATTATTCTAAGGCAATGACATTTCAGTGTAAAAAAAAAAGTGTCAGTTCGGCTGCAAGTAGGCCATTTATTTACGACCATGTGCATATCGAGGAATATCTTGTTCAGCGAAATTCATTTAGGAATAACAACCTCCGTTACTTCGTTCAGGTCGTTCAGTGACGATGAGTCTGAGAAAGATTGAGACTGTTAACTGAAAATGTTCTGTCAGCGGTTTTTTTGTAGCTTAAATTGGACACAAAAATAAGCAATGATCTATTGAGTTTTATTTCACTGTCGATGTAAATACATGCATAAATAAATAAAATATAATAAAATAAGCATGTGACTCAAAATCTAATAAAATACGTGTGTGACTCAAAATCTAATCAAGTGTGTGACTCAATATCTAATAAAATAAGTGTGTAACTTAACTCATAACCAGATTAAGAACACAGTTGTTGTGTTGTTGGGTTTAAAAAAATAATAATATTAATAGGCTATATTTTACGCATTTTTTATTATAGTGCACTCTCAGAAAACTGTCACTGGGGCGGTACCTTTGTATCTTAAATGGTGCATATTGGTACCTTAAAGGTACAAAAGTACTGCCCCAGTGACCTTGACTAAAAAGGTACAATGGGGTTCTAGAATACTAGGGTTCTTGACTCAATTTGAAAGAACTCTTTGTGCCAAAAAGTTTCTATAAGGAAAAATATCCTAAATGATTGCATAATACTTGTTTATGTTTGTTTAATAGTTTTTTTTTCTATTGGTAAAATACAAAATTAATTATTAAAACTAAGGGCCCTATCTTGCACCCAGCGCAATTGACTTTGTACACCGACGCATGTATCATTCCTATTTTGCACCCGCGCACAGCGGACTTTTCCCTCCACAGACGCACTTAGGGAATGAACTTGCGCTGGGGGGGCAGTTTAGCGAAAAGAGGAGGTGTGTTCCGGCGCAAAAGTTCCTTGGTGCTATTTTGCAGTTTCAAAAAACAATTCCGCCACTTGACCAGGAAAAACCCAGTCTAAAGACAGTGGCGCGTTAGTCATATGCTATTTTAAGGGTGCGTGCTTGGCCATAATGTAGCGTGTTAACGCGCATACACTTTGATTCTCTAATCTAAATGGACGAAGCAGTTTTCATTTTTGCAAATCATACATTATTACAAGGAAAAATATTAACACACGAGGGAAATCATTGTTGTGTCCATGAAGATGTAAAAAAATAGGCATAAATCTAGCTTACACATTTACCCAAATTATTATACGCCTGTTTAACCAAAGCTTATTGGGTGGGTTTCTCCCATCATCCCCAATGTCACTTCTCAGTGTTTTACGGCCCTGACGAGAACGTCGGTCTCCTCGGCTGTGAACCGCTCCTGGCGTGCGCCGGCAAATCAGCCGTTATAACAGCAATCCACCATGGAACAAGCGCGCCGGCTCTTAAAGGGAATGTGAGAGGACGCTCTGATTGGCTTATTTCACGTTACGCCCAAACCACACCTATGAATAATAAAGCTACTTCAGACCAACACATTTGAGATTTGCGTCGGGCGCAAGAGGCATTTATCCGCCGGTATAATAGCAACAGCGCCCGGGATCCGCCCACAAAGTTACTTGCATTTCGCATTTGATACTTGCGTTTCAGAACGTTAAAAATAGGGCCCTTAATCTGTAAAATGATCCTATGATGATTCCTAAATACGAAAACTCTTTAAGGTTCTATATTTTTAAGGTTTATATTTGGTTTCTGTAGTTAGTTACTGATTAGTTTGTTGACTACTGCTGTTGGCGCACATTTAAGTTGTTCGGACGTGCTGTTTCCTTGTGGCTTAAAATAATAAAATACGCTAAAAATAATACACTTTAAAAAATCTTAAATTAAGTCGGATATGCCAATCCATTTATTAACATAACGAAAATGAAACCTTTCTGTAATAATAAACTTAACTCAAGTCAGTCTCCATAATTACACGCCGTGCCTCATGGTCAAAAACCATGCACCTCGCTGTGCGCCACACCTGCACTAATTAACCCCTGTCTTAAGTAGACATGTGGCAGAACACAGCGCCAACCCATCACAATACAGAATGACTCCAACAACTGCATTTAAAGAATTTTAACATTTTTTAAAGCACATATGAAATTAATTTAAAACGTGTATTGAGTCGACATCAGTGAGTCTCTCACATTTGCCAGTCTCATCACGATACAGTTTATGATATTGTGCCGTAACATGATTTATATATTAGTACTATTAAAGCAAAATCAGAATGCAAAGAGTTAAATCATATCAGTTTCAGAGTATTTTAGACAACTTTGTCATCTAAACAGTATAGTCAGTGTAGACAAAAAACACTGAAATGAACAAGTTACAATACGTCACACAATACCCGTTTCTTAGGTATGTAATCGGGAAGATATATAAACCCTTCAGTTAGGAGAAGGAACTTGACTGGCAAACTGAAGTGTGCATCATCTCTCTATTTGTGTGTTTAAAAGGAAAAATGGCAGAAGCCAGTTTCTCATGGGCTGAGGATCAGTTCAGCTGTTCAGTGTGTCTTGATCTCCTGAAGGATCCAGTGACGATTCCCTGCGGACACAGTTACTGTAAGGATTGCATCTCAGACTACTGGGATCAGGAGGATCAGAAGGGAATCTACAGATGTCCTCAGTGCAGACAAACCTTCATACCAAGACCAGTTTTAAGTAAGAATGTGGTGTTTGCTGAGATGGTGGAGAAACTCAAGGCTACGAGTCTCCAAGCTGCTCCTCGTCTTCCTCACACTGGATCTGGAGATGTGCAGTGCGACTCCTGCACTGGAAATAAACAGAAAGCAGTGAAGTCGTGTCTGGAGTGTCGAAGCTCTTACTGTCAAATTCACCTTGAACAGCATGAGAGTCTCTTCAGAGGTAAAGGACACAATCTGATGGACGCCACTGGACGACTGCAGGAGATGATGTGCCCTCGACATGGTAAAATGCTGGAGATTTACTGCCGTACCGACCAGCGGTGTATCTGTGTGCTGTGTTTGGTGGATGAACACAGAAATCATGACACTGTATCGACTGCAGCAGCGAGGACTGAGGAACAGGTACTGCTTCATACTGGATCTCATGAGTGATCCAACCCCAAACATTTGAATGGTAGTGTAAATTTAATCATGTTTTGGTTTTCTGCAGAGATATTTTGAAGAAACACTGAGAAACATCCAGACGAGAATCCAACAGAGAGAGGAAGATCTTCAGGCGTTGATAGAAGCTGTGGCGTCTCATAAGGTGAGTTTGGAGAAGAAGAGAAGTTTGAGTCTCAGTTTGGACTTTCCTCCAGTGCTGGAGCTCTGCTAGACCCACTGAAGCCACTGTGTGATTGTGATGTGTGTCCAAGTCAAGTCCAAATTTATTTCTATAGCACGTTTAAAAGCAACAGAGTTGCACTTAAGTGCAGTACAATAAAACATTGAGCATATAAAAAGACACCATAAAAAGAAACATACAAAATATAAACACATTAAACAAAATACAATAAAATAAAAACACACCTTTAAAGTAATCTAATAATAAACCAGAGAGAACAAATACGATTTAAGAGATGATTTAAAACTGGCTAGAGACTCACATTTAAGGGCAAACTGTTCCAAAGTTTAGTTGCTGCAGAAAAGAAGGCTTGGCCACCCTTAGTTTTACAGCGAAAACGGACAGTTAAGAGAAGCTGATTACCAGTGTTCTTTGAGGAGAGTAAGGAATCAGAAGGTCACAAATGTATTTTGGTGCAACACCAGATCAAGCCTTGTAAAAAACAATTTTAGCAATTTAAAAATCAATTCTGAACTTTACAGGAAGCCAATGTAAAGTCGCTAAAATGGGAGAAATGTGATCTCTCTTATTTGTACCGGTAAGAAGTCTCACTGCAGCATTTTGGACAATTTGCAGGCGAGAGATCGCAGTTTGTGGCAGGCCAGGGAATTACAGTAGTCTAGACGTGATGTTATGAGAGCGTGGATTACGGTCTCCAAATCTTTCGGAGGTAGAAACTGTTTTTAATTTCGCAACCGATCTCAAATTAAAGAAACTGCCCTTTACTACTGTACTGATTTGTTTGACCAAAATTAGGTCAAAATTTTTTGACGAATATCAAATGTAACTCCAAGATTCCTTAAATGAGGCTGAACACTGGTGGCAATGGAATCTAGATTGAAGAGATGAAGATCTGGAGGGGCCTAAAATCAATATTTCTCTTTTGCTTTCATTTAAGGCGAGACACGGCAACATTTGGGATATTTGTCTTCAATAACATGTCTTCTTTCAGACTTGTGGTGAAAAAAAGTCAGAAATACACATTTAGGTCTTTATTTTACTACACTTTGTCTATTTGAGTCTGTAGATTTCTCATAAATTCAACAAAAGTTGGCGTTATAAATAATCCCGCTGCTCCTCGATCGCTGTTCAATCACATGCACTGCTGGAAAGCTCTCGCTTTTCTGTACAATGCTGACGGATCCAAATATGGTAATTTCCTTTTTATCAGCAACCAATCGTGAAAGTAAAAGGGCTGAATGCGCAATCTCATTGGCTGATGATAAATCTTTAAAGCCCGTTTTCTCAAAATGACTTTTCTCTCATTCTGAAATCTCCACTTAGCTATATACACCAAGCCTATTGTACCTATATTATGAAGACATTTACAGAGGGATTTGTAAATATATTATTCCTAGCCTGATTTATATAACATATAATTCCAAAAAACATGGCAAAAATCAATTTAAGGCTATTGACAGTATATTCTGATTTACAGGATAACAAAAGTAGATATTCATAAATCCCTCTGTAATTTTTTTCCCATCTAATATGTGAACACAATGAAAAAAAATGTTTTAACCTGGCTTTCACGAGTTCACACTTACATATAATTTGAAGGGGTAAAGTTTAATGCGTATTTGGCGTACTGTCCAGAGGGAGGGCTCCGAGCTCGAAGTTCGGCCCGAACCCAGAGTACTCCCCCCGTATGTAAGTGTTTAGGACTAGAAGCGTGGAGAAGGGGTGGTGGAGGGATGCTGCAAAAACTGTCAATGGAATGAGGTGAGACTGCTGAGTATATATACATCTTACCATTGATTGCTGAGTGCTCTCCACTTGTGTTAATTATCTGAACGTGTTCCTCCCGAACCTTGTTTATAAAACATCATTTCACGAGTTCACACTTACATATCATTGAAGGGGTAAAGTTCAATGCGTATTTGGCGTGCTGTCCGGAGGGAGGGCTCCGAGCTCGGAGTTCGGCCCGAACCCAGAGTACTCCCCCCAAAGGCTAAAGAGCAGAGGACAGCCGCCGGACTAAAGACCCCCCAAATGAGTGCCGAGTTTGGCGGGCTGGCATCTCGAGAAGGGACCTGGATGCTTGACCGGGGAGGCCCGTAATGGTGGCTCACTGCCTGGACTGATGCGAACGGGGAGCGGTTGTAGTTTTACAATGACCGATCGGGAGAATCCTGGGCTGAGATCTTTGAATCCCTTTAATCAGGAGGGAGGTTTGTGAATTGTTTATCTCCGTGGAAGGAGCGCCGTACATCAATTTATGGAAAAACTGGATGCCGCTCAAATAACCTTTAATGGACCCGACTTTTAGACCCTTAATGATGTTAAGGTAGGCGATAAAAGAGGTGATTGAAAGAAGAGAAAAATCAGAGAAAGGCAAGTTATAAGAGACATGGAATGTTTTAAAACATCTCCAAGCAGAACGTAGGATTGAAGGGTCCTGGGAGATACTGCTTGGAGGATAGTATCGAGTGATTTGTCAAGCAAGGGTTTTAACGGGTGGGTTACGGGAATATTAGTTCTGAATAGCGAGGAACTGGAGTTGGGAATTGATCCGCCTCTGGAGCCAGCATCCTGAATTTCTGAAACAGAAAACGAGACAGAGAGTCAGCGATTTGTTTTTTTTACCCAGGGATGTGTTTGGCAATGATAATGAATTGGTCGCAAGCTGAAATCCAGATGAGACGCCTTAAGAGTGGCATCAGAGCGGGTGAATGGGAACGGCCTTTGTTAATGCAATGCACTGTTGCGTCATTGTCGCAATGCACTAAAACGCTACTAGCGGCCCATTCTTTTCCCCACAGGAAAGCTGGTAAAGCTCGAATAGAGCTGAGGATTGAGATATGTCCTGGAGCTGTGGTGGCCACGGAGCCGCGAACCAACGACCTTGGTAGAATCCCCCGAACCCAATTGAGGGGGCGGCGTCTGTGAACAATTGGATGTCGGTGGGGGATGAAACAAGGTTCAAAAGAAAAAGAAAAAGTTGTTGTAGAAAAATAATAGGCCGTTCCACTGTTTTAGATGTTAACCATAGCCTGAGTTCTTCGCAACATGCTTGAGTTATAGAAATGCGGTCTTCTAGCGAGTGGACAGAGGACGCGAGTGAGAGGAGATGCGAGATGAAGGGGCGGCCCTGCGGGATGATGCGCATTGCGAAGTTTAGATGTCCGAACAGGGACAGGACTTCGCGTTTTGAAAAATTAGATTTTTCAAGGAAAGTAGAAGAGACGAGGATTATTCGGTCGATTTTTTCTTTGGGGAGGGATGCTTGGAATTTGTCTGAATCCAAATTAATTCCTAGGAACACGATAGATGTTGAAGGGCCCATGGTGTCAGGAGGAGGTTTCTTTAGCAGAGGGGGAACCATAGCATGTTTAAAACTAGCAGGAACAATTCCATTCGCTAGAGAACTGTTAATAATAACGGTTAAAGCTGGGCTCAAGGTTTCAAACACTTCCTTAAAAAGCCTTGATCTCCAAAACTTTATCATCGTGTAATAAACTGTATGTGTGTTCTATAACAGCGCTCTGCACAGACGGCAGTGGAGGACAGTGAGAGGATCTTCACTGAGCTCATCCGCACCATTGAGAGACGTCGCTCAGAAGTGACGCAGCTGATCAGAGATCAGGAACGAGCTAAAGTGAGTCGAGCTGAAGAACGACTGGAGCGACTGAAGCAGGAGATCGATGATCTGAGGAGGAGAGACACTGAGCTGAAGAAGCTTTCACACACACACGATCATGTTCATTTCCTCCAGGTAACAGAGATCTTCTCAAACACGGAGGACTTTAACAAGCTTCTGGAATTACAGCGAGTTTGTGTTTTTGTCTTTGTGTCTGTAGACTATGTCATCTGTCTCTCTCTCTGGATCTACAGACGGCATCACTGTCAGTTCTCATCTGTCTTTTGATGATGTAGTGAAATCTGTCTCTCAACTCAGTGACAAACTGCAACAGTTCTGCAGTGAGGAGACTCAAAAGATATCTGGAGCAGGTACTTTTATAGGAATTTGGTTATTCTCTTTCATTAAAGGGATAGTTCACCCACAAATGAAAATTCTGTCATTTATTACTCACTCTCATGTCGTTTTAAACCGTAAGACTTTTGTTCATATTCGGAGCACAAATAAAAACATAATTAAAGTAATATTCAAATTAATATTATCTAAAGAGGGTTCACACAACATCTGCTCTCGTGTCAACACAACACGCATGTGGTGTGATGCTCTTGTGAATGTGCGTGCAACTTTCAGATCAGTATTTTTGTAAATAAAATAGTAAATTATATATTTTTGTGGAAACAAAGACCTTGCGTTGCCTCATAAAATTTGAGGTTAACCCTCTGGGGACCAAGGTGTTTTTGGGGCCCTTGGGATGTTTTGAAATGCCCTGACATTTGTGCTTTTTTTTTAGTTATTTATAAACATGTTAATGGCAAAGGTGTAAATTCACTCTATATAGCACAAACGGGGCTACCATAATATGTGAGCAACATGTATGTACATGTTTGTATTTTTAAGAGAATAATGTTTATGCGTGGTTATTGAAAAAAATTAAAATGAAAGTTGCTGAAAAAAGACCACAAAACGCATACTAAATATGTGTTCCAAAGACTTTTGACTAATGGAAGTTGTCGCTTCGAGTTCTGGCTTCAAAATGATGTGAAAAACATCCTGCCTAATCGTTCACATAAAACAATACATTGATTTAAACTTTGTAAGACCGTTTTTTTTGTAAGACCAAGGTTTATGCATGGGTGTGGTGATGGCCCATCAATATTAATGAGATTCAGACCCAGGGTGTGACAGACACTCCCCCAATGACCCATCATGAGGCAAGCCTAAACAAAGAGATTCAAAGGTTTTGTTTTTTAATCTGTGTGTTTTATTGTAATTCCTCTATGTGGAGGAACTAAATGTTCAACTGAAGACACAAGTGAACATTACATGCCTGGCATTTCCAAGGTGTGTCCTGCCTTTTACCAAGCTGTCCTTTGCAAAGCACATAAATCTTGCCACCAACTGTGCAAAAAGGAATATTTCGCAAAACTGTAATGGAAACAGTTTTTGCGCATTTACAGTCACCTGACTTAGAAGACGCGGTGTGTTTGGAGTCCGTGTAAGCAAATAATAATAATAATTATCATCATTATTATAACATTTATTAGGCTACATATTTAGAGTTCCTTTATCCAAAAAAGGAACAAAACAATTCGTCAAATGTCATTCATAATACGGGTTAGACTGCATGGCACGGAGCCGCGGACGTGAACACTTGCATTTTCCTATCAACAGTGAAACAACTTAAAATAGCCTACTCTTATCATTTCTGGTCATACAGAAAATAATAATACATTATTCGCAACTAATTTTATTTGTGTAAACTCACAATAACAAGAAAGCGTTGTGCTTTTGTAAAATAAAATAAAACAATCAGGCGCGCTTTCATGATCTCCGTGAACTGGAGCGCGAGAACAGAAACAAAATATGTAGCTAAAGCTTGAAATGTCCACTTTAAAACGAACAAATTCGAATCGAAAGCTAATCAATTCTGATTATGTAATGCGTATGAAAGGAGCATTTCTCTCTAAAAGCGCATCTGCTTAACAGCGGAGATGGAGATGTTTTTAGCCAACTTAGAAAACAATAGTTTATTAATAATATTAATGGCTCTTCTCATTCAGCACTGCGGAAAAAAAATCAATTCCAGGTTCTAATTTGGCCTTAGAAAACCAGTAAAATCGACATGTTTTCCATATTAATTTGTGAAAAGATCTGTAAAATATCTGTAGTAATAGTGGGTAAACATGTAGCCTACTTACTCTTTCTGATTTATAAATGTGTTGCTAAGCACACTCCGAGTTGCAGGCGTAGGTAGTGATGAAGCTCCATTCCTTTTAAAAAAGTTGAAGAATATTGTATTGTGCCATCTTCCCAACGCGCAGGTGACTGAATGATGAAACTTAAAGCATTTGCTTGGGGGCGTTTACCTGTTTTGCATAGATGGCTTAACACATTATCTTGTGAATAGCGCGCTCCGTCAGTAGGCGTGTTTTGCATTGCTAAAAAAAAACACGAGCAAAACGCGTTTTTGGTCCCCAGAGGGTTAAACCACTGGAGTCACACAGGCTACTTTAATGATGTCTTTACTACCTTTCTGGGCCTTGAAAGGGGTAGTTGCGCTGTCAATGGAGAGACAGAAAGCTCTCAGATCTTTTAAAAAATATCTTCACTTGTGTTCCAAAGATGAACGAAAGTCTTATGGGTTAATAATTAATGACACAATTTTCCTTTTTGGGTGAGCTAATGCTTGAAATATAAATAGGACTAATTTTCTCTTGAAATGAGAATTAAAGTGCAGATGTGTTTTGGTGTTCGTAGTGAAAACCATCCTGGGCATTCAGTCTCCTGAATATCAGACCAGAGAGGAGTTTCTACAATGTGAGTTACTGTGAAAACACACACAAACACAGACTAGATGAGATAATTGTTCAAAAAACATGAGCAAATTAATGAATTTTATTAATGTTTGTGAGCTCCTAGGATAGCTAAAATTGCACCATGGCAATACAGACTTATGTTTTTGGAAGTGATTTATAATTCTTGTTCAAAATCAATACAAGTTAATGGTTAATTTTTGGTTAATGATGACTGTCATACTTCACGATTTGGATGCGGATGTGTTTTTTTTTTTTAATCAGATTTCCATCCATTCACTTTGGATCCAAACACAGTGCATCAACATCTCCATCTGTACGAGGGCAACACCGGGATCACTCACACCGGCAAAAAGTACAGATATCCTGATCATCAGGACCGGTTTGATCACGCTCAGGCGTTGTGTCGGGAGAGTTTTAGTGGACGCTGTTACTGGGAGGTCGAGTACAGCGGTCGTGAGGGTGTTCATATAGCAGTGGCATATAAGAGCATCAAAAGGAAAGGAATGAGAAATGATAGTAGATTTGGATGTAATAAACAGTCCTGGAGATTGTATTGCTCTAGCTCCAGTTGCTCATTCAGACACAATAACACACACTCTGTTCTCCCTGTAGTGTCCAGCCGTAGAATAGGAGTGTACGTGGATCACAGCGCAGGGATTTTGTCCTTTTTCAGTGTCTCGGATACAGTGAGTCTCATCCACAGAGTCCAGACCACATTCACTCAGCCGCTCTACGCTGGGATTGGAGTACAAAATGACACAACATTGAAACTGTGTCGTCTAACAATGTAACTTATACTGCCATATCACATGTATAAGCACCACCATTACATTAGAAACAGTGAGATGATAGTCACTTCTTTACGTAATCAGCAATTAAAGTTTAGCAAATTAATCATATAATGTTAGTAATGTATGAGTAGAAACTCTCCAACCTTGTTGGAATGCTGAACATTTTTAATTTAATTATTTTGTTGGAATTAGATGAAACAAACAATTTTCCAAGGACTGTCAAAAGTAACTTCCATATCTGATTTTCTGTTGTGTTAATGAAAGATATTTTAGAATAGAAAAACACAGCAATAAAATGAGTGGAATTTTACCCAGATTTACCTGAAACTACAAAAGGTTTATCAATAAATAGCAAAAGAAAACCAAGACAGATGTGTCGTCTTAATTCCAGCTCAGATTTTTGGATTCACCGTCAGAATACGCTATTGGCTATGGATCTCATATGAAACACAATGGTGTCCTTTATAAATATGATTAAAACAACAAATAATCAGAAATTCAAAAGTTTCCACAGCTAGGTGTCAAAGGCGTTTACTGTGTTTGATGCATATATTATCCTTGAAATCCACACAGCAAAAACTCCAGTGTTAAATTAACACTCCTGGGAGTGTATATGAGTCCACACTCAAGAGTGTAAAGTGTTAAAATATGAGTGTTAAATGAACACTCAAGAGTGTTAAAGTTAATGAGATAATTAAGTTAATAATTGAGTGATGATTGAGCATTAGTGATGAACACCTGATGTTAACAAGCAGAATCACTGAAGGAGAAAATCTCAAATTGTAAGCCACCATTATGGAGATCAGTGTTTGCTTTAGTTGGGCTCTTGACCCTTATATTATTAACTTTAGATTTTGCTTGTCTGCTGTTACTGATTAATAACAGTCAGATGGACAAAGAGAAAAATGTGATCTGATGGTGTCAAATATTGATTATGTTTTGACATAATCATATTGTGATCTGAAATAAACAAAACATGTTTAGATAGTTTGGTGTAATTTGTTAATACAGCAGCTCTCTGATTCTAAAGCATATGATTTTCAGTATTTTTAACATAATTCCAAAATATTTAATAAACATTGTTCTGATCAAGAGACTTTTAATTAACTTTATTTAGAAACACAGACATCAATAATCAGCCTGTAAATCTCAACAATGGTGACAATAATAAAGCATGTTGCAGTGGCTGCCACCAATCAACTCATTAATGGCTCCCATCATGCATTGCGGAATTAACAAATTATGATCTGAATTTTCGAAGTAATTTCCTTTTCCTAATTGAATATTTTGCTCATCACCATTGTTGAGATGCATAGACTGAATCTTGATGTCTGTGTGTGCCTAAAAAGAAGATTTTTTTGAAAAATAAATAATAAATAATTAAAACAAATGATTCCGTACTTATTTATCCAAATTCTGGATATATATTTAGAATCACAGTTATGCTGTAATAAACAACTTAAAACTAAGTCAGAAATAAGGGTTCAGTGATCAAATTCAAATTATGATTGTCATAACATGACCAACAGATCACTTTTTTTCTTTATTCATCTGTCTGTTATAAATTAATAACAGCAGGCAAACAAAATCTAAAGCAAACACTGATCTCCATAATGGTGGCTTACAATTTGAGATTTTCTCCTTCAGTGATTCTGCTTGTTAACATCAGGTGTTCATCACTAATGCTCAATCATCACTCAATTATTAACTTAATTATCTCATTAACTTTAACACTCTTGAGTGTTCATTTAACACTCATATTTTAACACTTTACACTCTTGTGTGGACTCATATAAACTCCCAGGAGTGTTTTCTGTGAACACTGGAGTTTTTGCTGTGCAGAGTTCTCGCGAGAGCACAATTTGAATTTGCTTAGCAAGTTCACTCTGGTGTCGAGTAATAATGCTCATTAAATATGCCCCTCTATCTGAGCTGCACTAATCACATCAGGTTATCTGATATAGGCGGGCCAGAGGCGAGATGACATTAGTCATTAAATAAGGCTTTTTTTCTTTTCTTTTTTACGAGTTGTTTCCGTGGGTGTCTGGATTGTGCTGGAGGCTGGTTGCTTCTTTCCGTCCGCAGAGTCCATTTGAAACACTACTGCTAGCGATTGCCGCTGCTTACTGATGGCTGCCGTATGGATGTAAGCCCAAGTAGACGAGAGTAACGCTAAATGACGTCCATGACGTCACACTTTGTGAATTTTCGCGCCAATTCGGACCCGACTCCTCCACACACAATTGAGCCTACAGGCTGATAGAGGCAACCGCGGTGGACAGTCAATGTGTCATTCTTTCTATTTACATTATGGTTGGCACATAAATGTACAAATGAAAACTCTATCTTAAAGATTTTTTTAAGTAAAAACCTACACATAGCCCCTTTAATTAATCTTTGAGGTCTGTCTGTTAATCAGATATTTTTGTTAAAATTTTGTTTGTAAACTGTTTGTAAATTGTACTCATTTTAAATGGTTAAATTTTAAGGAATTAATTTGATTAATTATTACTCAATTCTAATTTTAAGACATACCATGTGAGTCACATGGTCGGGGGAAGGATAAAATAAGATTTCAACTGTTGCTCTGGCTCTTCTAGATGCTGGCCGGCTCTTGAGCCAAAGTCTCTGTCTCTCTCTCTCTCTCTCTCTGTCTGTCTCTCTCTCTCTCTCTCTCTCTCTCTCTCTCTCTCTCTCTCTCTCTCTCTCTCTCTCTTTCTCTCTCTCTCTCTCTCTCTCTCTCTCTCTCTAATTGCATATGAGGAAAATGTGTCTTATTTAACCAAATTACTTTGCGACGCGAAAGGCGTTTCCTTCACCGGCTGGCCGAAAACCGGAAGTTGGGCCGATCAGCCGGGCTTTACAGTATCTGAAAGTAACGTACAGCAGTATATAATTTTGTTTGTGCTGCTGTTTTTTTAAATGTTTTGGGTCTATCCATTCACTCCTTAGTGAGACAAAACAATACAATAGCCTCCCAGCTAACCGATTTTTGTTGTTAAACAGATGTTAGAGGAACGTGTTTTAAAAGGTATAATGTTCCTCACACGTTCTTTCAACTTAATAACCTTGATTTCTAACATTCCAAGAACATAAAAATGTCCAGTTTCCTGAATGTTAATTAATGTTTTTTTAAGATTAGTGGGATGTTCCTTTCGTTTGAGGTCACCATGATGGAGATCAGTGTTTGCCTTAGTTGGGCTCTTGACCCTTGCCTTTCTTAAAGTAAGAGCTTTATCACCAATTGCAGGTGTTTATAAAAAACAGTTTTTGAATTTATCAAGCAGATTGAAATGGCTATATATATTAAAGACAAAGATCTGCAAATAATGAATGTAATTTAAGTAGTAAATAAAAATGCATTGACTGCTGTAAAATTCACTTGTACCTCTGAAAATTTGCATAACATCATCCAAAATTATTTAGTTGTCCAAAATGACACACTTCAACATCATCACTCATCATACAAACCTCAACAATGGTGACAATAATACAAAAAAAATCAGCTGCATAATAAAGTAATTGGTTGCTTAATTGCATAATAAAGGAGTCATGAATGTATTTTGTATCCTGCATGAAGCATGTCACCATTGTTGTGTTTCATATGCCGAATGTTGATGTCTGTGAGTGTATAACTTAACACAGCTTAAATACAATTTTAAAATTACAGAATTGCGTATATCCTCACAGAAATCTACATTTACAAATATCTTTTTTTTTACATTTGTTGATGTAAAATGTTTTCAATATTGTTTTGATTCCTAAAATTACCAGTAAGAGTGAAAAGCAGTAATTTGTCTGTTATTAAAGCAGACATGTCAACCTGCTTTATCAATGCAGAACTAAATGTCCTCCATAAACACCTGCAATCGCTAATAAAGCACCAGCTTTATGCAAGTAGAGGTGACTGCAGGCTGGAGCAATGGGCGTGCCATGAGGTCGGTAAGGAATGGGGCGTGCCGTGAGGAATGGGGCGTGCCGTAAGGTATTTTCAATTGGACGCGAAAAGCTTCCTGATCCGCATAAAAGCGAGCCATAGACAAATAATTATACAAGACCAAAATACATTTCTTTCACTGTAAAAATAGCTATAATGATATTCAGAATACATTCAAAAGTACGATACCTAAGAAACCTTCTGTATGGCGCGGATTACATGACGTCATCACCACCGCGACTTTTTATAGGATCAATCATTAAAAAACATTCATACTGTTTGTGATAAATGCACTTTTTGTAACCTATGTTTGTAACACATCACTTGAAGATATTGAACATTTATTTTGTATTGCCGTTTTTCTATTTCTTTTTTGGACTGACTTTAAAACTTTGCCTGACTTTGCCTGCTGTTATTAATTTATAACAGACAGATGAATAAAGAAAAAAAGTGATCTGTTGGTCATGTTATGACAATCATAATTTGAACTTGATCACTGAACCCTTATTTCTGACTTAGTATAAAGTTGTTTATTAACACTTAACTGTGATTCTACATAAATATCCAGAATTTTGTTTTAATTATTATTAATTTATTTAAAAAAAAAATCTTTATTTTAGGCACACACAGACATCAATATTCAGTCAATGCATCTCAACAATGGTGATGAGCAAAATATTCAATTAGGAAAAGGAAATTACTTAAAAGACAATTCAGATCATAATTTGTTAATTCCGCAATGCATGATGGGAGCAATTAATGAGTTGATTGGTGGCAGCCACTGCAACATGCTTTATTATTGTCACCATTGTTGAGATTCACAGGCTGATTATTGATGTCTGTGTTTCTAAATAAAGTGATTTAAAAGTCTCTTGATCAGAACAATGTTTATTTAATATTTTGGACTATGTTATAAATACTGAAAATCATATGCTTTATTATCAAGTTACACCAAACTATCTAAATATGTTTTGTTTATTTCAGATCACAATATGATTGTCAATAGCCTACATAATTGACACCATGAGATCACATTTTCTCTTTGTCCATCTGACTGTTATTAATCAATGAACGCAGACAAGCTAAATTTTAAGTAAATAATATAAGGGTCAAGAGCCCAACTAAAGCAAGCACTGATCTCCATAATGGTGGCTTACAATTTGAGATTTTGTCCTTCTGTGATTCTGCTTGTTAACATCAGGTGTCTTCAATAATGCTAAATCATCACTCAATTATGAACCTAATTATCTCATTAACTTTAACACTCTTGAGTGTTCATTTAACACTCATATTTTAACACTTTACACTCTTGAGTGTGGACTCATATAAACTCCCAGGAGTGTTAATTTAACACTGGAGTTTTTGCTGTGCACGTTTTATCAGATTATCATGTGTAACGAAACAATATCCAATCAGAAAGCAAGCTGAATTCAATTATCACATCTAATTGCATGCACATCACACGATTAAATAGTCTACACTTTAGAGTGATTAGTTATGGGAAGCTGCCAACTGCATGATCCGTTTATGAGTGGTATGTGGCTGTCAATAAAACTGAAGTCAGATAGAATTGTTTTATACTGTAGCCTACACTGTTAGCCCTTACTGTAGAAAAAGCCCACATTCTTACAATATCATACCATTTTCCATTAAAACAGTAATATACAGGAATATACTGTGAATTAACAGCGCTCAAAGTCGACACTCAGAGGCTGTTTTCCCAATCACACCCTAAACCCTCATTCACTATTCCCTACATTAGTTCACTAATATAGTCCACTTGCATGAAAAGAAGTGAGTGAATTGAGACACTGATGAACACCTGATAAGCAGAATCACTGAAGGACAGAGAAACAAGAACAGAAAAAAGAGAAACACAAGAACTACAACTGACTTCCAGCCACACTGAGTGTGAAACCAGTTTAACATTATTTATTTCAAGTTCTTGTTGAGAATGAACAGGGATTTAGTTAATAATAAAGTTTGTTGTCACCATGATGGAGATCCGTATTTGCTTTAGTTGGTCTCTTGTACCTTAACTCAAAGACTTCCTTCATTCATCTCTCTTCGGCTGCTGTAACAGTGAGTGTATAAAGCACATTTGTTACAGCAAGAAAAGTCAAGGGGAAGTTGATCAGGAGTTTTTGGTTTTGTGATTTCAAAATCATACATGTTTTTATTTATTACTTTTTAATATATGTGAGCTGTGAATTTTTGGTTTAATACCATATATCTGATAATCTACAACATGAAATACAACAATATTTCTGAAATCAGGTCAACTGAAAACTTTTGAAATCATATAGTACATTAAAATTTTATTAACTCCTGCTTGACTCTGACACACACAGACATCAACAATCATCATATGAATCTCAACAATGGTGATGATCAAAAGTTTCATGTCGCAATGCATGCTGGGTACCAGGATAGTATAAAACTCCCAGCATGCTCTGCTGCAGGAATAATAATAAAAATATATATGTTCCTACCATTGTTGAGATGCATGTTCTAATTTGTGATATTTCTGTGTTTCTACAAGACAGTGTAGTTCTTTTATTTTTGGTTATGCTTGTGTTACAAATAAATTAGTCATTGTTGCTGTTGTTTCACAGTGGTGGTAAAGTAACACTTTTGATTGAGAATTAAACTCTGAATGAGTGAGAACTAACTTCTTAGTGAATGGACAGGCCACATAATGATTTTGTCATGATAGTGAATATAACCACAATCATTCACGAACTGTGTGTGCACAAGTGTGACTTGCAAAAACACCGCTCAAGCAGCAAGAGAAAAAATAATGTGTTGGCATCAGCGACCCAACTAAAGCAAACACTGATCTCTATAATGGTAACTTCAAATCAAACATTTTCAATTAAACATCTCAATAACTACTTCTGTAGATGGATGACAGAAATAAAGTCAAACTGGTTAATAATACGTGTAATAATGTGTTATGGCTGGAAGTCAGTTGTAGTTCTTGTGTTTCTCTATTTTCTGTTCTTGTGTTCCTCTTTCCTTCAGTGATTCTGCTTGTTAACAGCAGGTGTTCATCACTAATGCTCAACAATCACTTACATATTCCCTTAATGATCTTAATGATCTCACTGCAACACTGCGTCAATGTTACTTTTTACTCTTTGTAGTGCGGATGTTCCTGTGGGGTTGAAAGGGTTAACAGTGTAAGATAAAAAGACACACCCACAAAATGTATTTAACAGTAATAAACTGTAAGTTATAAAACAGGTTTATACTGGCAACACTGTTGCCAGTAGTTTACTGTAAAATGTAGTTTTTTGGGTCACCATTGAGCTGAAGAGTAGAGCCTGTGCTTCAGTCCAGCAGAAGATCTAGAAACATCGATGATACGCTGCATGTTGCTTTATTTAACAGAATGTAATTGCTAGTTCAGTGGAAATCTTTTTATGTACTTAAGTTTTTTTAATGGTTTCTAATGGAAGTTCTTAACTCTTTTCTCACATTATTAATGCATTACACATTTTAGTTTTACACATTTAAATTACAGTTGGTCAATTTAAGGCAGTCGGTTTCTGCAAGTGAAATTAGTTTTAAGTCAAATTTTAATTTAGTGCAGTTTACAGTAACAAACTGTATAATACAGTAAATAACTGTACAAATAACAGTAAATTACTGGCAACAGTGTTGCCAGTATTTTACTGTAAAAAAAACCGGTAAGGTCTAACAGTGTACTTAAGTTTTATTATTTTTGGTGATTTTTACAATACAGATGTTTACAAAACTGCTTTAAAGGAAATAAAAAACTGAAAAGACAGCTATTGCATTTTGTAAATTTTTCTAAAAGAATTTGAGTTGTTTTCTCACCAGATAATATTATTATTTTCATTTAATATGATAAACATTATATTAATTTAAACAATTTTAAAAACATTTATGTAGATATAATAGTGTCTGATAGTGTCCCCTTTGTATATTCCAATAATGCAATAGTCTATAAAAAGAATAGTGATGGATTTAATGAGATAAAATCACTGAGAATTTGTCTCACTGAGGAGTGAATGAATAGATCAAAAACAATATTATAAAGTGGCATCTAACATCTATAATAGGGACCATTTTCATTTATAACACACAAAACAGCAGCGCAAACAATTATATACAGCTGTACGTCACTTTCAGATACTTATTGACACACTGACATGGATCAGAGTCTGAAGCAGTTGACAAGATGTCTTCGCAAAGCACCTTATAAGAAAAAAACACCAGAAACAAAGATTATTATTTATTATCGTGAGCATAGCTTCTAAAGCTAAAGAAGTTTATAATCATTATTTCAATTCATCTATTCATTACTAATAATTCATATTCAATCAATTTTATATGAAAAGTGTACATTTGGCACAATGTTGGCACAACATTTTTACAATTGTTACAAAACAATTGGCTTACTTCATCGCAGACATGCATAAGTCACGTCCAGGTATTTATAAGTTCCAACACAAGGATCACCGAAAAGTGAGTTTGATGCAGGAATAACACACGTCTGTTTTCTATTGCACCTGAAACAGACAGAAAATAGGTACTTAAGAATAGCTTTGATGTTCCATAGATATAATAAATATATTTCTTAAAATACATCAAATGAAATCATTAACACATTTTACTGTTATATGTTAATCTTACCGATCGTAAACTATATTGGTGACTATTATTCCGCAGCGCGTGTTTGAGATCTGAGAATATGGTGCTCCATTAGCACATGTTCTGCGGTTAGTCCGTCCATAGTTGGCTTTAATAACCCTTATTGTTCGAGGCGAACCTGACAAAGACATACCTGACATAAAAACAAAGCAAATTGTAAGATTTAAGCACACACACGTTTGGATTTCTCCTCCACTGCTTCATGCCTCTCTCATACTATCCTATTGGGACACAAAAGACCAAAAATATAACTTAAAAAAAATTAAATACTGTTACTCACCACAGCTGAGGACGCCATCCTGTCCTTCACAGATCACATGTGCTTCTATTCCTGTGGAGATTATATCGTAAAATCACTTGAAATAAAATATTGTAGTTTAATTAAGTTAATTTTATATTTAAAACTAAATTATACATTAGTCAATTGCCATTCTTACCATGTAGACACAGAAACAGCAGCACTGAGAATCAAAGTCAAATAGAAACAAAGTAAAACACTGAATTGAAGAGTTCAAATCATGCCAGTTCAGTGGATTTTAAATCATTACTTACAAATGATCCAGCTTAGCTTTTGCACCAGCATGTTGAAGGAGTGAAAGAAGACTCTGGGATTCTCTTAAGGAGGCACATGTGTGCATGGTTTTTATAACAAACACATACTCCTTATCTTCTGTTTACTGTAGATAACCAATGCGGAAATGGGAGTTTAGAAATTTCAAAACAAGCAAGATTATAAAAAACAAAACATATTTTTCTGCAAGCAACTGCATGGTTTTGTGACAATATTATTGCGCCAATATTGCGGCAAGCGCTGAATTCCATCACAACACCATTATAGATAAAAACCTTAAAGTCAAGCTTTATAAATCCAATTGTAGAAATAAAAAATAACTACACGAGGAAATGGTGACAAATAGCCGATTTATCTTTTGTTGATCGTTAACTTCACTGATTGCACTACCAATTTTTTATGATTCCATTGAAACCTATTTTACTGCTTTTTATCACGTTCATGACCCAATTAAGAGTCCTGAAAATCTCCGGAAAAGTTGTTTCTGTTGTGGGAATGCAAATAACGTTTCTGTTGTGGGAATGCAAATAACGTTTCTGTTGTGGGATTGCAAATAACATTTTGGGAACATTACTAAAGACAAGGTAACTCTGAATAACATTCTATTAATGTTACTGGAAAAAAACAGATCAGATATTTTAAAGTTTGAGTTTTAAACACACTGTAGGAAAAGTAACTGCTGCAATGCATGCTGGGAGCCATGAGTTTAATGCTGTGGTGACTCCCAGCATGCTTTGCGGCATGTGGCGTGTCATATGATTCATATGCTGACTCTTAATGCAGGTATGTCTAAGATTTTTTTAATCCCACAGTGTAGGCTATTTAAAAATCAGAATTCAGAATGTCTGGGGCCGTATTCACAAAACATATTGTAATATATTTTTCTTAATAGGCTGTTGCCCATTACAAGTTCGCTATACAGCAGCACTACAACTTTGATCAAAATATGTAGTTTTATTAACAGAGGTAACTACAAGGACAGACTAAACACAACCTGGAAAGCTGTGGGACTACAGAAAAACTACAAAACTACTTGTCTGGGTGACAAACCCCAGAATCAATCACCTCTCATTTAAAGGGGTCATGAACTGCATTCCCAGCTAGCAGGGAACGTTTCTGAGAAGTTTGGTTAATGTTTTAAAGAAAACTTTTCAATGTAATGTTTAAAGAATGTTTTAAGGATGTTTTCTCATTTCAAATAATGTTTCTATAAGGTTAAATGTAAACTAAGACATAACGTTTTAACTGTAACATTTTAAGGATGTTTTGGGAATGTTGTTGAGATAAAAGATTATACAATGTTCCATAATAACAAAGGAGTAATATTATCAAATCAACGTTTGCTAAATGTTTTGAGGATATCATTGAGGCCTGAGGGCCTGAGATGATGGAATGCATTTTATAAAACGTTCTTGTAATGTGACGTGTTAACAAAGCAAGAGCATTTTGAGGATGTTTTAGAGAATGCTATCCTACACAGCAAAAACTCCAGTGTTAAATGAACTCTCATGGGAGTTTATTTGACTCCACACTCAAGACTGTTAAAGTGTTACAATATGAGTGTTAAATGAACACTGAAGAGTGTTTAAAATTAATGAGATAATAAAGTTATTAATTGTGTGATGATTGGCCATTATTGAAGACACCTGATGTTAGCAAGCAGAATCACCAAAGGAGAACATCTAATTTTAAGTTACCATTATGGAGATCGGTGTTTGCTTTAGTTGGGATCATGACCCTTAAACCAGTAACTTCAGATTATATTTGGCTGTTGTAATTGAGTTATAACTGTCAGATAAACAAAGAGAAAGGTGATCAGGAGTTGTTGGTTATATTTTTGATGTAATCATCATTTGACCTGTTTCACTGGTCAAAGCTCATTTACATTTTTTTTATCCAAAGCCATTTACAACAGAGCCCTAAAGTTAGAAAGTTAGGTTTACCTTGTTGTTTACAGAAACCTAGTGATTCTTCAGCATAAGATTTGTTGCATTTTCTACAGAATAAAAAAATATTTCTTAAAAATTCTGTTCAAAAGTTTCTGAGAAAGTATTTTATTTAGACACGCTCACATCAATAATCAGCCTGTGAATCTCAACAATGGTGACAATAATAAAGCATGTTGCAGTGCATTCTGGGTGCCACCAATCAAAACTCATTCATGACTCCCATCATGCATTGCAGTATGAATAAATTATAATCTGAATTGTCTTATTCATTTACTTTTCCTAATTAAAATTTTGTTTGTCACCATTGTTAAGATTCATACACTCATTATTGATGTCTGTTTGTGCCTAAACACAAAAACAAGTTTTTTTTTATCAAAAACATTTTTTTAGGAATCCTTTGGAATATATTAAACATTCTGGATATCATGATGTAGAATCATTCCAATGTAATCAACAATATAAATCTAAGTTGCAGATTAGGCTCTAAGTGAGTTTTATAGTTCAGGTCAAATGATGATTGTCATAAGATAACAAACAACACCTGAACACCTTTGCACTTTGTTCATCTGGCAGTTATAACTCAGATAAAAACTCCAAATAAAATCTAAAGTTAAAAATAAAAGGGTCAAGAGCCCAAATAAAACAAAACACTGATATCCATAATGGTGACTTAAAAATAGCGATTTTCTCCTTCAGTGATTCTGCTTGTTATCAGGTGTCTTCAATAATGCTCAATCATCACTTAATGAATCACTTCATTGGCTCATTAACTTTGACACTGCTTCAGTGTTCATTTAACAGTGGAGTTTGAACCGTGTAGGAGAACATTCTGGGAACCAAAATAAAACTACCCGCTGAAAATATTATTAGAACTTCATGGTATTGTTCTCAGAACGTTTTTAGAACAAAACATTTCTAGCTGGGGAAACATTTAAACCTCTGTTCATTCTCAATAAGATATTTTTAGACGTCCGAGTCTGGTTAGTAATAAGTGAAGCTGGTAATGCTGTTTGTGGAGTTGTTTATTCCTCCTCTGCTGAGATCTTCACAGATTTAATGTCTTCTTTTCTCTTCAGTTGATTTAATCTAAGGCTGTGTCAGAAATCAGTTGTAGTTCTTGTGAATCTGCTCGTCTCTTTTGCTGTTCTCTTCTTTCCTTCAGTGATTCTGCTTGTTAACGGGATTATTAAGGCTGAGATGACTCCATATTTAATATACACAGGTTTTTTGGCTCAGATAAGGTCCAGTTCTGGTTTATTTCTTTGCTCTTGGCTGACATGTGGCATTGCTATGGTCTGCTTGTGGCCCAGATCTGGCAAACCAGAGTGAGCCACCAAGGGCCGTCATTCCAGAACTGCATGTGGGCCAGATCATCATTCCACAAGTGAAACAATGTTGCTATCTGGGGAACATGTAATACGCACCACAGGAAACATTATGAAACCAAAAAAAACAACCCAGCTAGAAATGTTTTGTTCTAAAAACGTTCTGAGAACAATACCATGAAGTTCTAATAATATTTTCAGCGGGTAGTAGTTTTATTTTGGTTCCCAGAATGTTCTCCTACACGGTACAAACTCCAGTGTTAAATGAACACTGAAGCAGTGTCAAAGTTAATGAGCCAATTAAGTGATTCATTAAGTGATGATTGAGCATTATTGAAGACACCTGATAACAAGCAGAATCACTGAAGGAGAAAATCGCTATTTTTAAGTCACCATTATGGATATTCAATTCAATTCAAATTTATTTGTATAGCGCTTTTTACAATACATATTGTTTCAAAGCAGCTTTACAGAAAATGCATTTCAGAAATGTACATACAAAAATACAGTTAGTTAATCATAAATTTAGGGCATAACATGTCGCCGGCGTTGGGTCGTCTCGTCACAGGCGTCGAGTCGTCTCTTTGGGGCATCTGAAGTCTCCATGAGGGGGCTGGATACATAACTGGAGCTGACGAACTCTATTTGAGTTATAGGGACAGGCGTCCCGAGATAACAACAAAAGAAGGCAGATGGGAAATAATTAGCGTAGCTGCTGTTCATAATATGAATGCATTTGATCTGATTTAACTGTAGTATAAAAGGTACGATGCATTATGTGAATGCTTGGCTAAAGAGATGCGTCTTTAGTCTAGTTTTAAACTGGGAGAGCGAGTCTGAGCCTCGGACAATATCAGGAAGGCTATTCCAGAGTTTAGGAGCTAGATGTGAAAACGCCCTGCCTCCTTTAGTGGACTTACTTATCCTAGGTACGACCAGAAGCCTCGAATTTAGCGATCTTAAAGAGCACGATGGATTGTAGGGCGATAGAAGATCCCTTAAATACACAGGAGCTAAACCATTTAGGGCTTAATAGGTCAGTAGCAATACTTTGTAATTGATACGGAACTTGTAACCGTGGATATCAGTGTTTGTTTTAGTTGGGCTCTTGACCCTTTCATTTTTAACTTTAGATTTTGTTTGGAGTTTTTATCTGAGTTATAACTGCCAGTTGAACAAAGTGCAAAGGTGTTCAGGTGTTGTTTGTTATCTTATGACAATCATCATTTGACCTGAACTATAAAACTCACTTAGAGGCCTAATCTGCATGTTTAATATTTTCCAAAGGATTCCTAAAAAAATTTTTTGATAAAAAAAAAAAAAAACTTGTTTTTTGTGTTTAGGCACAAACAGACATCAATAATGAGTGTATGAATCTTAACAATGGTGACAAACAAAATATTTAATTAGGAAAAGTAAATGAATAAGACAATTCAGATTATAATTTATTCATACTGCAATGCATGATGGGAGTCATGAATGAGTTTTGATTGGTGGCACCCAGAATGCACTGCAACATGCTTTATTATTGTCACCATTGTTGAGATTCACAGGCTGATTATTGATGTGAGCGTGTCTAAATAAAATACTTTCTCAGAAACTTTTGAACAGAATTTTTAAGAAATATTTTTTTAATCTTTCTCTTTGTTTATCTGACAGTTATAACTCAATTACAACAGCCAAATAAAATCTGAAGTTACTGGTTTAAGGGTCATGATCCCAACTAAAGCAAACACCGATCTCCATAATGGTAACTTAAAATTAGATGTTCTCCTTTGGTGATTCTGCTTGCTAACATCAGGTGTCTTCAATAATGGCCAATCATCACACAATTAATAACTTTATTATCTCATTAATTTTAACACTCTTCAGTGTTCATTTAACACTCATATTGTAACACTTTAACAGTCTTGAGTGTGGAGTCAAATAACTCCCATGAGAGTTCATTTAACACTGGAGTTTTTGCTGTGTAGGATAGCATTCTCTAAAACATCCTCAAAATGCTCTTGCTTTGTTAACACGTCACATTACAAGAACGTTTTATAAAATGCATTCCATCATCTCAGGCCCTCAGGCCTCAATGATATCCTCAAAACATTTTGCAAACGTTGATTTGATAATATTACTCCTTTGTTATTATGGAACATTGTATAATCTTTTATCTCAACAACATTCCCAAAACATCCTTAAAATGTTACAGTTAAAACGTTATGTCTTAGTTTACATTTAACCTTATAGAAACATTATTTGAAATGAGAAAACATCCTTAAAACATTCTTTAAACATTACATTGAAAAGTTTTCTTTAAAACATTAACCAAACTTCTCAGAACGTTCCCTGCTAGCTGGGAATGCAGTTCATGACCCCTTTAAATGAGAGGTGATTGATTCTGGGGTTTGTCACCCAGAAAAGTAGTTTTGTAGTTTTCTGTGTAGTCCCATAGCTTTCCAGGTTGTGTTTAGTCTGTCCTTGTAGTTACCTCTGTTAATAAAACTACATATTTTGATCAAAGTTGTAGTGCTGCTGTATAGCGAACTTGTAATGGGCAACAGCCTATTAAGAAAAATATATTACAATATGTTTTGTGAATACGGCCCCAGACATTCTGAATTCTGATTTTTAAATAGCCTACACTGTGGGATTAAAAAAATCTTAGACATACCTGCATTAAGAGTCAGCATATGAATCATATGACACGCCACATGCCGCAAAGCATGCTGGGAGTCACCACAGCATTAAACTCATGGCTCCCAGCATTGCAGCAGTTACTTTTCCTACAGTGTGTTTAAAACTCAAACTTTTAAAATATCTGATCTGTTTTTTTTCCAGTAACATTAATAGAATGTTATTCAGAGTTACCTTGTCTTTAGTAATGTTCCCAAAATGTTATTTGCAATCCCACAACAGAAACGTTATTTGCATTCCCACAACAGAAACGTTATTTGCATTCCCACAACAGAAACAACTTTTCCGGAAATTTTCAGGACTCTTAATTGGGTCATGAACGTGATAAAAAGCAGTAAAATAGGTTTCAATGGAATCATAAAAAATTGGTAGTGCAATCAGTGAAGTTAACGATCAACAAAAGATAAATCGGCTATTTGTCACCATTTCCTCGTGTAGTTATTTTTTATTTCTACAATTGGATTTATAAAGCTTGACTTTAAGGTTTTTATCTATAATGGTGTTGTGATGGAATTCAGCGCTTGCCGCAATATTGGCGCAATAATATTGTCACAAAACCATGCAGTTGTTAGCAGAAAAATACGTTTTGTTTTTTATAATCTTGCTTGTTTTGAAATTTCTAAACTCCCATTTCCGCATTGGTTATCTACAGTAAACAGAAGATAAGGAGTATGTGTTTGTTATAAAAACCATGCACACATGTGCCTCCTTAAGAGAATCCCAGAGTCTCCTTTCACTCCTTCAACATGCTGGTGCAAAAGCTAAGCTGGATCATTTGTAAGTAATGATTTAAAATCCACTGAACTGGCATGATTTGAACTCTTCAATTCAGTGTTTTACTTTGTTTCTATTTGACTTTGATTTTCAGTGCTGCTGTTTCTGTGTCAACATGGTAAGAATGTAAGAATTTTTAAATATAAAATTAACTTTATTAAACTACAATATTTTATTTCAAGTGATTTTACTATATAATCTCTACAGGAATAGAAGCACATGTGATCTGTGAAGGAAATGCTGGCGTCCTCAGCTGTGGTGAGTAACAGTATTTAATTTTTTTTAAGTTATATTTTTGGTCTTTTGTGTCACAATAGGATAGTATGAGAGAGGCATGAAGCAGTGGAGGAGAAATCCAAACGTGTGTGTGCTTAAATCTTACAATTTGCTTTGTTTTTGTGTGTCAGGTTCGCCTCGAACAATAAGGGTTATTAAAGCCAACTATGGACGGACTAACCGCAGAACATGTGCTAATGGTGGTACCATATTCTCAGATCTCAAACACGCGCTGCGGAATAACAGTCACCAATATAGTTTACGATCGGTAAGATTAACATATAACAGTAAAATGTGTAAATGATTTAATTTGATGTAGTTTACAAGATCAAGAAATATATTTCTTATATCTATGGAACATTAAAGCTATATTCTTAAGTACCTATTTTCTGTCTATGTTTCAGGTGCAATAGACAACAGACGTGTGTTGTTCCTGCATCAAACTCACTTTTCGGTGATCCTTGTGTTGGAACTTATAAATACCATGGACGTGACTTATGCATGTCTGCGATGAAGTAAGCCAATTGTTTTGTAACAATTGTACAATTTTTGTGCCAACATTGTGCCAAATGTACACTTTTCATATAAAATTGATTGAATAGGAATTATTAGTAATGAATAGATGAATTGAAATAATGATTATAAATAGATGAATTGAAATAATGATTATAAACTTCTTTAGCTTTAGATAAGCTATGCTCACGATAATAAATAATAATCTTTGTTTCTGGTGTTTTTTTCTTATAAGGTGCTTTGCGAAGACATCTTGTCAACTGCTTCAGACTCTGATCCATGTCAGTGTGTCAATAAGTATCTGAAAGTGACGTACAGCTGTATATAATTGTTTGCGCTGCTGTTTTTTTATGTTTTGTGTGTAATAAATGAAAATGGTCCCTATTATAGATGTTAGATGCCACTTTATAATATTGTTTTTGATCTATTCATTCACTCCTCAGTGAGACAAATTCTCAGTGATTTTATCTCATTAAATCCATCACTATTATTTTTATAGACTATTGCATTATTGGAATATACAAAGGGGGACAGCAATATTAATAAATGTATACATTTCTTTTTTCTTTTTTTACAACTATTAATGAACAGTCAATCAGACACTATTATATCTGCATACATGGATTAATATGTATATGTATTAATATAATGTTTATGATATTAATGGAAAACAATCATGTTATCTGATGAGAAAACAACTCAAATTATTGTATTTGAGAATCTTGTATTTGAGAACATCTGTATTGTAAAAATCATCAAAAATAAATAATGTGTAAATAATGTTGAAAAACTTAAGTACACTATAAAACAATTCTATCTGACTTCAGTTTTATTGACAGCCAGCCACACACATATACCACTCATATAAATCATGCAATTGGCAGCTTCCCATTACTAATGACTCTAAAGTGTAGACTATTATGTGATAATTGAATTCAGCTTGCTTTCTGACTGGATATTGTTTCGTTTAACGTGATTATCTCCACTTTGCTTGTCCTCGGGGTTCCCCCCACACATCAGGATTTCTGAAGGCCTCCTTCCT
The DNA here is from genome assembly GCA_033366665.1 of Phoxinus dragarum. Lineage (NCBI taxonomy): Eukaryota > Metazoa > Chordata > Actinopteri > Cypriniformes > Leuciscidae > Phoxinus > Phoxinus dragarum. The sequence goes on from JARPMJ010005767.1 coordinate 40,373, forward strand.
TTCCCTTTATCTCTGTACTGATAAAACGTTGTCAGGATAATTCACGTTATAATATAATTCACGTGGCTACGCGGAAGCTATAAATAATTATTTAATTATTAAGGTCACACAAGTTGTTTGTTAAGGGTTGATTTGTAAAGGACTACACGCCTGTGCACATATGTATTCAAACGCACTACACACTGAACACATGAAGCGCATGATGCAGGTCCACCAGGGTTTGCGTTTTCAAGACACCAGGCACTGTGTTGTGCGGATGAGCGGGCCGGAGCGCATTGAGGGTTTTCTGTTTGAAACGTGTTGTGTTTAGCGGCCCCTAAGTTAATAACTAATGATCTTTGCAACGGAAGTGAATCAATAAAGACGTCTCAGTTACTAATGTAACGCTCGTTCCCTAAGACGTAACATCGACGTGTCGTGACGACATAATTGGGATAACTTCAGGTATCCGGGCCGGGGTCTCAGGATCATGTGAGAATTATCCGGACCAGATTCTAGGCACGATTCGTTGACCAAAAATGCATGCAGGTCCCCTACCCTCTTGATGGAGGCCAATGCAACCATGAGTACAGGCTCTAGCGGAAGTGATGGTGTCAACTACTGCAGGGGGTCACCTAGAACCTCCGCTCCCATCCAGGGACCAGACATGGAGTTTCTCTCAGCCCGCAAGGGGCTGTCGCGGGGAGCACTAGTTCCGGGAACCAGGTCCGGTTGGGCCAATACGGTGCAAATAACAAGACCTCCTCCTCGTCCTCCCTGACTTTGCACAAAGTCTGTGCAAGAAGATTCACTGGGGGAAACGCATACTTGCATAGTCCCCGGGGCCAGCTGTGTGCCAGAGCATCTGAGCCAAGGGTCCCCGCGGTCAGGGAATAAAACAACTGGCAATGAGACATGTCCGGGGCGGCAAACAGATCTACCTGGTGGTCCTGAAGCACCTGAAAATCAGCTGGCCCACCTGGGGATGGAGTCGCCATTCTCCCGATAAATATCGGTTCCTGGATGCCCCTCTGTCCCAGGTTGGGTTGTTCGGCGACACGGTTGAGAGCTTTGCCCAACAGTTCTCGGCCGCACAGAAGCAGACGGAGGCCATCCGACACATCCTGCCCCGGCAGACCGCTACTGCCGTTCCGGGCCTCCTCTACCGTGCAACCGACGATTGAGCAGGCAATCGTCTGAGAAGATACTGCCATCGTGATCCTCTATGTAATTTTTTTCAGTCTACTTTAAGGACAATTGGAAAAGCCTTCAGAGGACCCTATCTAGAAACGGCCTTCAAAACGTGACACACCTAACATGACACAGCGGACGGGTGTTAAGCAAAAGGTATCATCAAGCATAAAGCATTACATCAACCTAACTTAATTTAATTAATTAATTAAATTATTTTAGAGAACCAACAAAACACTACTCATCTCAAGTGTCATTTAACGCTACATGGGTAAAACGATGAATAAAAGCAGATTTGTAACGCTTATCTTTTACTCTAGTCTGTGCCCGACTGATGGAAGATGACCGCATGTGCAGTACTCCGAATGACCACTGACTGAGATATTATGAATAATCAACATTTGTTAAGTAAAATGTTTGGTAACCTATTTGTTGTGTCATTTTGCTAGCAAATATTGTAAAGTTGGCATATCTCCAAGATAATAAAATGACAACGTTGATTCATTTAAAATCTATGATGGATTAAGTCAATTTCCCATATAATATCCAAATGTCATCTTAAAGGGAAATTCCACCAGTGGAGACATGAATATGTAGGCTATTGAAAGTGGGTCATATATGTAGTAGAATAGTAGCATAAATTTCTAATTTGGTTCCTTCTTGGCATAGAAAAGGCAGAAAATTACTTTTTAGTGCTTGTGGATTGCAGAAAACAATCCCCATAGTGCATTGCAATGCTCAGCTCTCCAGGCCACTCCCACTGTCGAACTCAATTCAATTCAATTCAAATTTATTTGTATAGCGCTTTTCACAATACATATTGTTTCAAAGCAGCTTTACAGAAAATGCATTTCAGAAATGTACATACAAAAATACAGTTAGTTAATCATAATTTTAGGGCATAACATATCGCCGGCATTGGGTCGTCTCTTCACAGGCGTCGAGTCGTCTCTTCACAGGCGTTGGGGCATCTGAAGTCTCCATGAGAGGCTGGATACATAACAGGCGTCCCGAGATAACAACAAAAAAGGCAGATGGGAAATAATTAGCGTAGCTGCTGTTCATAATATGAATGCATTTGATCTGATTTAACTGTAGTATAAAAGGTACGATGCATTATGTGAATGCTTGGCTAAAGAGATGCGTCTTTAATCTAGTTTTAAACTGGGAGAGCGAGTCTGAGCCTCGGACAGTATCAGGAAGGCTATTCCAGAGTTTAGGAGCTAGATGTGAAAACGCCCTCCCTCCTTTAGTGGACTTAGTTATCCTAGGTACGACCAGAAGCCTCGAATTTAGCGATCTTAAAGAGCGCGATGGATTATATGGCGATAGAAGATCCCTTAAATACACAGGAGCTAAACCATTTAGGGCTTTATAGGTCAGTAGCAATACTTTGTAATTGATACGGAACTGTTACGGCCGCAGCCCTAACACCATTGAGGACAGCACAACACGACTCGTTCAATAGGGAATTTATTACAAAAGAACATAAACATAATGGTAGAAGGAAAACCAATCGGGGTAACACAATCAACACGAGAGCACACAGAACCGCCGCCGAACACCCCGCCCGCCGAACAGATTTGGCAGGTGCCGACAATCAGTTCCTAACAAGACAAAGACACATACACACAAAGAACATTGTCGCCCTCTGGAGGACAGACAAATCATTACACAGAACAAATAACTCACAAATACATGCACATGTAACAGGAACTTAATAGGTAACCAGTGTAGAGATGATAAAATTGGTGTTATATGATCATATTTTCTTGACCTAGTAAGAACTCTAGCAGCTGCATTTTGGACTAACTGTAGCTTGTTTATTAAGGATGCAGGACAACCAGCTAATAGAGCATTACAGTAATCTAGTCTCGAGGTCATGAATGCATGAACTAACTTTTCTGCATCAGAAACTGATAGCATATTACGTAGCTTAGCAATGTTTCTAAGGTGGAAAAAGGCTGTTCTTGTGACATATGATAGGAGTGACGTATAAGAGCATCGACAGGAAGGGAGACGGTCCTGAAAGTGCAGCTGGACGAAACAATCAGACCTGGAGTTTGTTCTGCTCTCCAGACTATTGTTCATTCTGGCACAATACCATTGAGACTGTTCTTCCTGTATATTGCAATTAACCTAAAATACGTGTAGTCATTTTTATTACCATGTTTTCATATCCTTCATGGTGTATAATTCTTTTTAAAAATACTTTTGCTTTCAATTCCTGTTGTAAAATATTTCTGTAAATAAAGTAGATTTAAAAAATGCCTGGTACAGTAACACATTACAGTATGTTACGTCGTACTGGAACATTTTGTCCCCTTCCTTCTTTTCAGATCTCATCCAACCACATTCCTAACCCCCAACTGAAAATTGGAAGTTACTAAACAAGTGAAATTGCTTTTGGCTGATTTAAAGCTGATTATTTTCCCAACATAGTTATTATTTGTGCTGGAAAAGTTTAATCTTTTAAAATTCAATCATAATGAATACAATTTAGAGTATAATATAGAAACAAATGAGTTGGATCTGTCACTTAGCTAGATCCTGTATTTTGAAATAATGTTTTAACCTTCAGTATGAGAATGCTATGTTGATATTTTTATTATTTGAGTTCAAGCGTACTGTCCTTTAAAACCTGTATTGATTCAGTCTATTGGACATCAGTGAGTCTCTCTTACGTTTGCCGCAGTCTCAAACATGATCCAGTTATGATATTGTGATGTAACATGATTTGTATTTGTGTGGGGCACTGATGCCAGTACAGAAAGAAGTATACAAAGAGTTCAATCATATTCAGTTCAGGGTATTTAGCATTTTTCAACACAACCGGGGCATCCAAACAGCTTAGTCATAAAAAAACACAGAAATGAACAAGTTACTGTAAGTCACACCCTGCAGAAAAACCTGTTTAAGTGTATGATGAGGGATCATGTCAAAGAAGGTACTTGACTGTCAAGCTCAGTACGTATCGTCTCTCTGTCTGCGTGTTCATACAGTGAAATGGCAGATGCCAATATTTCAGTGGATCAGTATCAGTTCAGCTGTTCAGTGTGTCTGGATCTCCTGAAGGATCCAGTGACGATTCCCTGCGGACACAGTTACTGTATGAACTGCATCTCAGATTTCTGGAATCTGGAGGATCGGAACAGAATCTACAGTTGCCCTCAGTGTAGAAAAACCTTCACACCAAGACCAGATTTAAGTAAGAATGTGGTGATCGCTGAAATGGTGGAGAAACTCAAGATGACGAGTCTCCAAGCTGCTCCTGTTCCTCCTCTTGTACCTCCTCGTCGTCTTCCTCACACTGGATCTGGAGATGTGCAGTGCGACTCCTGCACTGGAAATAAACATAAAGCAGTGAAGTCGTGTCTGGAGTGTCGAAGCTCTTACTGTCAAATTCACCTTGAACAGCATGAGAGTCTCTTCAGAGGTAAAGGACACAATCTGATGGACGCCACTGGACGACTGCAGGAGATGATCTGCACTCGACATGGTAAAATGCTGGAGATTTACTGCCGTACCGACCAGCGGTGTATCTGTATGCTGTGTTTGGTGGATGAACACAAAAATCATGACACTGTATCGACTGCAGTAGCGAGGACAGAGAAACAGGTATGAACAGAAATAATTGGTAATATTTACAGTTAAGCTGGGTGTTGTCATTATAGACATGTAGCAAATTAGCTCATAACGAAAATATGAATAATTTTTCATAACGTTATGATTAATTATGAATATTTGGATCAGTTAATCGGGTTAACTTGATGTAGCTACCTTAACATTACGACCAATTAATCATGAACACACAATATTGATTATTAGTTAATTGATAGAAATATTAATTTCCGAGGTTGGTAAATAACTTTCTTACTGTATTTGGTACTACAGAGAGCATGTAGTCAGAATCTGGAATCATTGAATGGACTTTGTTTGCAGGGAAGGTAATCAGAACCGAATACTTATTGTGCACAAGTTTTATTAAAGCAGCCCTCAGTAAGATCGGGATTTCTTTGTTGTATCCTCGCGTTTTGCTCGGAGGTTTCTCTCTAGAGCTCCCCCCGCAGCTTCGGAATAGATATTTGACAACAACTGTTAAAAACTCGCTGGCTATTCTCAGACACTAGAGGCTTAGTAGATCAACGACATCAAAGCAGATGGGAAACTCTTTGCAACGTCATCTTCATTCGGGTTCCAACAGCGTGAGGGAGCGCAATAATGACAGCATTATAGCAGATTTCTTTTTGCAGTAAAGCAATTCTTTACCTCGCGAGACTTGGGATCACACGATACTTCCAGACGAAGAGGCCGGCGGGCTGCCGGCCCAAAGTTGCAAACGCTGTTTTTCCGCTCACGGGCACCAGGGGGGTGCGAAACCACCACCATTCAACCCAAAAAAGTAATATAACCATTCCAGTGACTCCGAAGTTGATCAGTTAAGGTAAAAAAGTTACTTAGTTCACCTTTAACTCAACCACAAACATGACTTATCTAAACACACATGCTCACAATCACACATACATGGGTAAAATGGTAAGTGATTAAAAATGAAACCGGAAGCAGGAAATGAAACTATGAAAAGAACAATCAGATTATTATTAGCACCTCATTACTTGCATGGCCTTTGCAGTGAAAGCATTTTGTGAAGTTCCTGAAGAAGATTTTGATGGTTCCTTGAGTTTCAAACGATTTCTTCTGCGTTGAATGAATGGTGATGAACTTGCATGTTTTATTTTTTTACTACCATGCAACCAGGAGAAGGGGGATGTAGGAAGAGTTTATGGTTGCCCATTCAGTGATAGTAAAGTTGCAGTTTTCTTCCGAGTTGGAATGAAGAAATTACAGTATATACTGAAGGAGCTTATATATGAATACAGTGATAGCCATCGTATTCCTAGACGTGGATCAGTTGAGAGTCAGCTGATGCGAGCTTGACTAACGTTTTATTTAGTGTAACCTTAGTGTTTAACTGGGTTAAAAACTCATTGAGATTAGAGATTGAGATTCAGCCTTAATCATATTACATACAATGTTTGATAACTAATGTACAACCAGATATAAATGGTAGAGTACTGTAAAAGAAAATCCCAGATAGCAACATTGTGTCAGCCCAGATCCAGCCCACGGCAGATCAGCATAGCATGTGTGGAATGATGATCTGGCCCACACACTGTGTGGAATGATGGCACTTGGGCGGTCCACTCCTGTATTCATGCCGTGATGCATGCTGGGTGTAACCAATAGCTATCCAACATCCTTTGCCACTGTACAAATATTTTATCAAGAGCCCAACTAATGGAAACACTAATGGATTAGTGTTGGAAACACTAATCACCATAATGAAACAAACTTTAGATCTAAACACCTTTTAGTTCTCAATAACAACTTTTGTAGAGATGACTCTATATATAATATACAGTTTTCGTGGCACAGATAAGGTCCAGTTCTGGTTTATATCTTTGTTCTTGGCTGACACGTGACATTCCTATGGGCTTGTGGTTTAAATCTGGCATACAGGACCTGACACAAGTGTCATCATTCCACATGAGGGCCAAATCATCATTCCATAAGTGCCAGATGTGGGACAGAGCAACGAAAGTGGGCCCTAGACCCGATGATGTCCGCCTTGTTGGTCCAGGAACACCATTCTCTGGCTGATCATGGCTGAGATGAAGGAAGCCGTAAAAAGTCACCTTTCTCTTTAACCCCATCTACCAGCCCGGCCTTTTTGGTGACACTGTTAAGGACTTTGCCCAACAGTTCTCGGTAGTATGGAAGCAGATGGAGGCGATCAAGCACATCCTGCCCCGGTGGGATACTGCTGCCACCAGACCGCTGAGGACTGCCCCTCCGCCTGCCCATCACTGAGGGCGTCCCCCTATGGCATCTACATCCGTTGAGGTCGGGCCCAAGGAGCAGCCAGGCCGCAACATCAAGCTAACCGCAGGAAGGCGAAACAGACCATCACAGCCACTGCTAAGCCGTCTAAGCATCGGAGAAGAAACATCATCTCTGAGACGGGCGACCCAGAGATGGAGGGAGCTGCCCTTCTTCAGGAGATGTTGGAGGAGGGCTGGGTGGAAAATCTTCTGTTTTGCATAAAAGAGTTCTGCCTTTGTTCCGCCAACCTTTCCTCAATCTCTGGGTCACACAAGGTGCAGTTTGATGGTGAGAGGAGCGACACTATGCTTTCTCACTCTCATCCCCTTCTTCTTTTGCCAAAGTGCAAGAGTTTGCGGTTCGAGAACACAATGCCTTACGCATATCCAGCCTTGCAGGAACCATGGAAGAGTCACATCACACTTACTGCCTCTACTTCGGGACATTATGCCACACATTGCCACACGTTGAGCCCCGGCCCTCCACCTCGCTGCCCCTCCATGGGAGCATCTGTAGTTCCGCTGGTGCCTCTTGCACATTGTCTGAGGGCCTGCCTATAGCGCTTCCCAGGTCATCTAGTTGGCTCGTTCGGACGATCAGACTCGGCTATGCGATTCAGTCGGCTGCTGCCTCTGGTTGCTAGCAGTAATGCTGGCCCTGCGATATCAGTTGGCCTAAGTTCACATAGCATGTCGCAACTCGCCAGCCATGTCCTCCTTTGGAGTCAGCAGTGGCTCAGGTTGCTCTACACTATTTACATTCTGGGCAAGCTCAACCGTGCAGTCGACGTGTTCTTATGCCAACTCACGTTCCCAGGAGAATGGAGACTCCACCGCTAGGTGGTCCAGCTGACATCGAGTCGTTTCGGATACGCAGAGGTAGACCTGTTCGCCTCTCCAGAGTCCTTCCATTGCCAACTGTTCTATTCCCTGACCGAGGAGACCCTCGGATTACTTGCACACACCTGGCCCCAGGGCCTACACAAATATGCATTTCCCTCAGTGAGCCTGCTCGCACAGATATTGTGCAAAGTCAGGGAGGATGATGAGCAGATGATTGCACCTTACTGGGCCACCCAGAGATATTTCTCGGACCTGATGCACCTTACGACAGCCCCTTCCTGGTGGATTCACCCGAGGAAGGAGTTGCTTTCTCAGGGACGAGTGCCCTATTTACTCTCCAGGTGAGTTCCCCGCCTGGTGAACCCTGGATGGAGTTTTCTTCCAGGCATCCTTCGGCAGTCAGATGTAGCGGATTCGTCTGATGACAGGCCCAATACTCAAGATGTATGCCTACACAGCAAAAACTCCAGTGTTCACAGAAAACACTCCAGTGTTAAATTAACACTCCTGGGAGTTTATATGAGTCCACACTCAAGAGTGTAAAGTGTTAAAATATGAGTGTTAAATGAACACTCAAGAGTGTTAAAGTTAATGAGATAATTAAGTTCATAATTGATTGATGATTGAGTATTAGTGATGAACACCTGATGTTAACAAGCAGAATCACAGAAGGAGAAAATCACAAATTGTAAGCCACCATTATGGAGATCAGTGTTTGCTTTAGTTGGGCTCTTGACCCTTATATTACTTACTTTAAATTTTATTTGTCTGCTGTTATTAATTTATAACAGACAGATGAATAAAGAAAAAAAGTGATCTGTTGGTTATGTTATGACAATCATAATTTGAACTTGATTACTGAACCCTTATTTCTGACTTAGTTTTAAGTTGTTTATTACAGCATAACTGTGATTCTACATAAATATCCAGAATTTTTGATAAATAAATACGGAATAATTTTTTTAAATTATTATAATTTATTTATTTAAAAAAATCTTTATTTTAGGCACACACAGACATCAAGATTCAGTCTATGCATCTCAACAATGGTGATGAGCAAAATATTCAATTAGGAAAAGGAAATTACTTAAAAGACAATTCAGATCATAATTAGTTAATTCCGCAATGCATGATGGGAGCCATTAATGAGTTGATTGGTGGCAGCCACTGCAACATGCTTTATTATTGTCACCATTGTTGAGATTCACAGGCTGATTATTGATGTCTGTGTTTCTAAATAAAGTGATTTAAAAATCTCTTGATCAGAACAATGTTTATTAAATATTTTGGACTATGTTAAAAATACTGAAAATCATATGCTTTAGAATCAGAGAGCTGCTGTATTAACAAGTTACACCAAACTATCCAAATATGTTTTGTTTATTTCAGATCACAATATGATTATGTCATAACATAATCAACACCATCAGATCACATTTTCTCTTTGTCCATCTAACTGTTACTAATCAGTAACAGCAGACAAGCAAAATTTTAAGTAAATAATATAAGGGTCAAGAGCCCAACTAAAGCAAACACTGATCTCCATAATGGTGGCTTACAATTTGTGATTTTCTCCTTCAGTGATTCTGCTTGTTAACATCAGGTGTTCATCACTAATGCTCAATCATCACTCAATTATGAACTTAATTATCTCATTAACTTTAACACTCTTGAGTGTTCATTTAACACTCATATTTAACACTTTACACTCTTGAGTGTGGACTCATATACACTCCCAGGAGTGTTAATTTAACACTGGAGTTTTTGCTGTGTAGTCGGTCAGCCCCTGTACTTGGCTAGATGCCCCATATGTTGTGATTCCCTCTTGGTAATCCCATATGTGTATTCCCCCTATGGTACAGTTTTCCTGTCGGTAAACCTGTGTCTTTCCCTGGGTAGATTCCCCTCTGCTGGGTAAATTTACCTTCTTCTATGGAAAGTTATATCCTTCTGTCCTACCAGGTCTGTTCGACTTACATGGGGTGCTGGGAAGAGTCAGCAGTTGTAGCGCTTTCCATAAGGACCCTTCAACATCAGTCTGTTGATGTAACATCGAATGTGACTGATAGGGAACATCTTGGCTATTGTTGTAACCCTCTTTCGCTGAAGGAGGGAATGGAGACATTATGTCCCACCTGCCACAACCCTGTACCACCACTAAATGACCGGGACCCACATCTCGGTGCTTTAGCACAAACCTGAATGAGTGAGTTGCAGGCAAGCTTATATACCTGTATGTCCAGGGGAGTGAATTGGCATGCAAATCTCATTCTCCAATGTCTATTGGCTTGGTTTGTTACCACTTAACGGTGATTAAGATCCCACAACTTCAGTCTGTTGATGTGTCCGTTCCCTCCATCAGGTAATGAGGATTACAATAGTGACCGAGACGATCTCCATAGTGGTTAAAATGTTACAGGCACACAGTAACCAGTAGCACTAAAAGATAACAAAGTTTAAATGCCACTGCCTACCTGAGTATTGTTGTTGACCTGTCTCTTTATGGCCACAGTCTACCCATCTTCTGAAAGAAACTTCCAGCAGGGTTTGCCATATCACATACATCTCATGCCAATTGGATGAATGGTTCACAAGAATGTAGGAAAAGTAGGTTTCACAGGAAATGGAAATACGTATATCACATTTAAAGGCACTTGATTAACAAATTGATTATGACCCTGTGTTACAGGCACAAACATAATTTAGCCCATAATTTTATATGCAGTAAGACTAAATTTGATATCTGATCTTTAAGGTCTTCTGTTTTTGTGCAGAAGAAGAAATCTAAAACACAATAGAGTTGTTAGGTTTGTTATGGCATTTTCCATTACCAGTACCAGCTCGACTCGACTCGCCTCGTCTTGTCTCGGCTCGGCTCGCTTTTCGCTCCGTTTTCCATTGCAGATAGTACCTCCACAAATAGTACCTGGTCATCATAGCGACGCACACACAGGACAATGGAGGAAATCGAGTGTATGCTGTTTTACATAATCTTAGTAATGGGTATATCACGCAATCTCTGGCAAAACTATTTAAAAATGCTGGGGTTATTCAGGATACTCCGTCTGGCGCGTGCAATGATGACGCGGTGAATAGTGAGGATTCTCTCTGACCAATCAGCAGTCTGCCGGGTTTCACGTCATATTTTAGTATCGCCTCAGCTCGCCTCGGCTCGCTTAGAACCTCGCCGAAGGTGATACGAAAAAAAGTACCTGGAAGCAGGTACCGGTACAACTTTTACACAGTGGAAAACCAAACAAAGGCGAGTCGAGGCGAGGCGAGGCGAGCCGAGGCGAGCTGGTACTGTGTAGTGGAAAAGCGCCATTAGTACATCACTTCCACTAACACAGAAGTTACATCCCACATGAGAAAACCTTTTCTCTGGTTTATCAGTTTTTGTGTTTCCTACAGACACATTTGGAGGAGATGAAGAATAAAATGAATCAGAAAATCCAGAACAGAGAGAAAGATCTTCAGGAGCTGAAAGAGGCTGTGGCATCTCATAAGGTGAGAAAGCTGTAAGATGAAAAAGGACGGAAAATCTTGTCATGATTTATTCACTTTAAGCTGCTCTTTTCAATACAACAAAAGTGGATGCAACTCGAAAGTTTTTCAGTGAATAGTGACTTAAATATCAGGCGGTTCTTTACACAAAATGGTAAATGGACTGCATTTATATAGCGCTTTAACAGACCCATGGCCACCAAAGTGCTTTACATATTGCCTCACATTCACCCATTCATACACCGACGGCATCGTAAGGCGCCATCCAGCTCGTCGGGAGCAGCTGGGGTTAGGTGTCTTGCTCATGGAAACCTCGATTTGGTCAGGTGGAACTGGGGATAGAACCAACCTCCCGGTTTGTAGACAACCTACATGAACCACTGAGCCACTGAGCCACTGCCGCCCCAAAACTATCATATACATATACACTTAGACATTCAACCAAACATATTTGTGTCCCAGTGAGTGTGCTGAGCAAAAGACAACAATTAAGATGAGTAAATGATGACAGAATGTGCAACAAGTCAGTCAGCAAGGAGACCATGATTGTGATGTGTGTTTAACAGCGCTCTGCACAGACGGCAGTGGAGGACAGTGAGAGGATCTTCACTGAGCTCATCCGCACCATTGAGAGACGTTGCTCTGAGGTGACGCAGCTGATCAGAGATCAGGAACGATCCGCAGTGAGTCGAGCTGAAGAACGCCTGGAGCGACTGAAGCAGGAGATCGATGATCTGAGGAGGAGAGATGCTGAGCTGAAGAAGCTTTCACACACACACGATCATGTTCATTTCCTCCAGGTAAGATCTTCTCAAACACTGAGGACTTTAACAAGCTTCTGGAATTACAGCGAGTTTGTGTTTTTGTCTTTGTGTCTATAGACTATGTCATCTGTCTCTCACTCTGGATCTACAGACGGCATCACTGGTGGTTCTCATCTGCTTTTTGATGATGTAGTGAAATCTGTCTCTCTACTCAGTGACAAACTTCTGCAGTTCTGCAGTGAGGAGACTCAAAAGATATCTGGAGCAGGTAAAAAAAAGAAAACTCAAAAGTGAACTGACCATCATTACCTGAATATAAAAGAGTAGTACATGTTGGCTGAATTTCCTCTTGATATGAGAATTAAAATGCAGATGTGTTTTGGTGTCCATAGTGAAAACCATCCAGGTCATTCAGTCTCCTGAATATCAGACCAGAGAGGAGTTTCTACAATGTGAGTTACTATGAAAACACACACAGACACTCTAAGACTTGGGTCTCCGGCATGGGAGGCGGGCGCGCTAACTAGGACGCTAAAGACCACAGCCACTAGCGTCAGTCGCTAGCACGTCTCTTGAGGCCAGGGGAGTGAGGTTTGAGCAGCTCTTACTGACCAACATCTGTTACACTCACCCCCTTTAAACCTCACTCCCATCCAGGTCAATCGCACCAAATGTCACCAGTCCTACTTTAACTGCTTATGTTATGAAACCTGCAAGTTTCATAACACCAACCCCTTTACACCTGTTTCTCTGGGATCTGTAGTTTCCAACTACAGCTAAATTTGGAATAGCATACTTCCCATACTGCTCAGTGTTCATTGCCAAAGCACATAAACTCCAATCTGGAGTGAATATAAATGATTTCAAACCAGTTCCCCATAACCAATGATTGCAATTAAACTTGTTTTGGTTTTTATCTATGCTTTAAAATAGCCCCTAATGAGTGACGCATCTAAATTTTCTCCTACATCTTTATTTATCATATGTCTACCAATAACTTCTGTAAAGTTATGTTAATGATGAAAGTCATACTTTATGATTAAGATGCATATGCGTTTGTATTCATCAGATTTCCATCAGTTCACTCTGGATCCAAACACGGTGCATCCATGTTTCTACCTGTCTGAGGAGAACACGGTGATCACTTACACCAACACATACTACAGTTATCCTGATCACCCAGAGCGCTTTGATTACGCTCAGGCGTTGTGCACAGAGGGTGTGTGTGGACGCTGCTATTGGGAGGTCGAGTACAGCGGTAGTGAAGGTGTGTATATAACAGGGGCATATAAGAGCATCAGCAGGAAGGGACAGAGTTTGGACTGTGCGTTTGGATGTAATAATCAATCCTGGATATTGTTCTCTTCTCCATCGAGATGCTCGTTTAGGCACAACAACATAAACTCTGATCTCCCTGTAGTGTCCAGCGGTAGAGTAGGAGTGTATGTGGATCACGCCGCAGGGATTTTGTCCTTCTACAGCGTTTCAGACACAATGAGTCTCATCCACAGAGTCCAGGCCACATTCACTCAGCCGCTCTGTCCGGGGTTTGGATTAGGTATCCGCTCAATCGCAAAACTGAGTCATTTAAAAAACATCTGTACACAATTAAGATCTTACACCCGAGTTCTGTGCCTGCTCAAAACTCTGTGTAAAGATATAATGCCGCATAAAGACAGACAAAATTGTGCCTGCTCAGACCCACCTCAGCCACCAGAATCAAAGTGTGGTTGGAATTGGTGTGTAGTTCGTGTACATGCATTTATGGCACCTTAATGTTAGTGTAAAGACACCTAAATGCCACTTCAGAAGCGCTCTTGTGCCACCTTTGGAGTGTAAATTTGGCACAATAATGTAAATGATAAATAGATTATACAAAAAAATATTGCCATATCACATAAGCACCAATGAGATTATATTGATTATCTTGTTTTCTAATTAATAAATGAACAGCTGGAATTAAAATGATTTTAGATGTAATAGCATCTTATTATTCTAAAAATGGTAGTATTATGGGACTGGGAACTGATCATAAGACGTGATGAAGAAAATGTAGATGTAGTGTGAATCATATGTGAATCAAATTAAATTTGTTAAATTTTTTGTTTGTTTTTTGGTGGAATTTGATTAAATTCTTGATTATTTTTTGCCAAAGTTTGTTGAAAGTAACTTTCAAATCTTTGTTGGGCTAATGAAAGTAATGTATATTTTATATGTTGTTTGGCTAAAAAAATCCATACAATTAGTGTACTTAATTTGATTTTGGATTGCTTTGAATTTATGTTTGAAAATAATTGATCTCATTACGCAGTCCAAATGATTGATGAATAAAGGGAAATAAAACCAAGACAGACGTGTTGTTTTCACTCCATTGCAGATTTTCTTCTTAATCTGCTATCAGCTTTGAATCCCATATTATATCAAGCACTTCTTTTAAAAGTTAACAGTCATACTGAGGGAATGTTTAATGGTAAGATAGTTTGTCGATTTCTTCACCAAAATAACATGCTTTACGTGAGATTACATGAATTAGTCAGTTCAGTATCAAACGCGTCAGTCGTTGATTTCAGATGTTTCTTTCTAAGTGTCTCTTTAATAAATGACTGGTGAGATAATTCTGCTTTAAATGCATCTCTTCCTAAGATGGTGTTTCCTGTTGAACTTTTCCCAACTCCTGTTTTTGTTCATCTTCACTCTCTGTTGAGTCTGTACAAGAAGAAACGCAGCTGTCTGTCTTTAATGCGTAAAAAAGTATTTCAAAGGTTTGATTCTGTAATTTGCATCATGATATTTTCATGAGACAGACTGGGTAAAAATATGAGAAAAATAATGAACATGGACATGTCACGTTTATTTTCTGTTTTTTTTTAACAATTAATTTTGAAAACCTATACTAGCCCTAAATCAAAATCAAGACTAAAGGGCATGATTTTTAATTACTCCAACCTATAATATACACTTCACACTGTTCAATGTACTAAACTCTTCCTGAATGTGAGATTATGGCAGTCCTATAAATTGCGTGTAGAAACATTATTAAATTTGGCACCCTGATAGAGGTGGGCATATTAGAGCAATTAACAATTTTGGGTTCTCTAGGACCAAACCGTAGCAGCACTACTAAAATGTTTATTCTTTTGATAACTTTTGAATACAGCCAAGACACAAACTTTGGTGAGCTTCTGCTTTCTTGTCTCAATGATTTCAGCACTGGACTTCAGTCTTATTTTGATGAATGACATCCAACAAGTTTTCAAAGCTTTCCTCAATTGTTTTTTGGTTTCACTCATTTTCTGTTTCTTTTCTTGTTCTGTTATTTTTTATATGAAATATTATGATGTAGGCTATCTGAAGTGGAAATAGACCGACTGAAATTGCATCACAGTTTAATCAGACCTCGATGAGATTTGATCAGATTCGAATGAGTCTCTCATCAATTACATATTTACCGTCTTTAAATTGTTTCTGTTTATCCTCAAAGCTGGTCCATAATATCTGGAATAGCGATTCAGTTGTGATCATGATTATTGTCCAACACATGGTTCATGAGGGTAAAGTTAAGATGATGCTTTTGTTGAATGCACATGAAAGCCTGTTTCCCCCAGAGTTGATATGATTTTTTAGTTATATAAGTTATAATAATAATCTCTTCTTAACCCTAAAACTGGGAATGTGATCTGGGTGTAACATAGTTTTGGTCATCTTTTTTGGGGCGTAAGAATGATTTTTTTCATCCAATCCTTTTATCATTTATCACAGCCTTGTCTGTCTCGAGTATGCTGGTCACATGATTTGTTTTAAAAAATTTGTGATTAATTAGTCAGCCTGACCTAAATCCAACATGGCTGCCAGTGGTGCAGGACATTCAGATTTTGATATAAGTAAATATATATTAAACTTACTTTTCTTTTGAAAAAATAATACTAACACTGCTAACATTAATTATGAACATTGTGAAAAAGAAAATGTATAAAAATGTTGTTCATGTTGTTATTTAGCACGTTTTGAAGTTACACCTGAGTCACATTGCACTTTTGGGTATAAAAACTTTTGACTATCTTTGTATTCTGAGGTATTTTTTTTTGTAAAAATTTTAAAATGTACAGGTTAAAAATGCAACAAAAATGGACCAATGAACAATTTTTTTGCTGCAAATGAAAAACAACAACAATATTACAAACCTGTCATCCCCCTTTTTGAGAATAGGCTATATGTAATATTGCACTATCCAAATTTAAATGGTTGTAATTCAAAAATGCTTTAGGAGCTGTACCAAAAATAGCAACTGGGTGTTTTTTTGTAACAAATTAATTTATTTTTAGTCTCAATAGAGTCTAAAGAGTCGATGATATGCGTTTTGTCAAGATTAGATTATAAAGTAGTTAAAATAAATGTTGTAATAAGAAACCTGACACCACCCACTAGGTAAGGAACTCGCTAAAATAATTTAAAGTACAATTTTTATGGTTACGCAATTTCAAAACGGGTTTCACAGGCTGAATCTTGAGTTTGTAAGCTTTCCAATGATATATTTATGTCAACATTATATTATGAGTATATGCAATGTCAGTTACAGTTATAGATTTGGTCCTTTTTTATGCCCTAAACAGGCAATGTGATCTGGGAGTCACAACTCATAAAATCCAAAATACATAACATTTTTCAAAAATTATTTTGGATATGATTTACTTAAGTCGTGATGATATAAAAAATTACATGACATTATTTGTTGCTTATCATTTTCTACTCTTGCCTGGTTAAACAAAACAAAACAAAAAGTTATAATGACATATCAGCAAGGTTAAAGAAAGCGCGTATAGCCTGTAGCCTATAGTGTTTTGATTATGTTTGTATGAATAGAATAATTCTGTGACTTTATTTAGTGTGGATCATGTGACAATACGGGAAGTAAGAGTCCGATTTTGTTCACACATGTTTATAAACGCCAGAAAACACCACATGCCTATCTTCAAATCGATCGACGGATCATAAATAATAAACTCCAGAAATCAACGACGCAGAAGTGGTGAGTTCACATGTGAGTTTAGTATTTTAAGTTTTACCTAAAATTTTAGGAGTTATTAGAGTTTTTATGAATATTTGTTTGAGGTGTTCTAGTTTCGGTTTTGCGTAGGCTAATCTACAGAGCGCGCTGGTGAAGTGGAGTCTGACTGAAAAATACACAGCTGTTATGACAAGGCAAGGTAAAATGTTAAAAAAATATGTTTTTTTGTGCGTTCTTTGTGTGCAAATAAAGTACATTTTCCATGTTACCGCTTTTACTTTTGTTCAGGCCACGCGCCTGCTCTTTCGGTAGAGCAGAACGTTTTATTTTCTTAGATCAATTTCATAGACTTTTTATTTATTTATTTATTGCACAAGTCATACATACATCCATGTTTAATTATTCACTCATTACGTGTATGAACGAAAAAAAAAAAGGAACAGGAAGAAGAACATCTTATAATAGCCTATACCTGTCGCTTATTTGTGCACATAAAAAAACCAAACCAAAAAAAAACCCCGCTGCTTTATCAATGAATTTACAAACACTTTTGCAGCACTTCAGTTTATAGTCCAAGGTGTTCCACAATTTAATTCCGTAAATAGACAAACACTTCTGTTTTTGTGTAATGCCTGCGAAAAGAGTTTTAAAATGATATTGCCTTCTATGGCCATCTTCCTCTGGTACAAAAGTGAATACATTTAGTAAAACCATAGGCAGAACTCTCTGCTTAGTTTTCTTTCCACATACTAATCAAAATCTTCAAATCAAATCAACTATTTCATCAGCCAACAACACCACAGTTTTTAAGAATTTTTGAGAATACGCCTTTAAAAGTATCATATGTCTTTAAAAACTAGTAGTAAGCTACAACTTAAATTAAGAAACATCAATACATTTGTATTACTAGTAGGCTACTTAAAGCACAATATATTTTGAATGAGCTAAAACGTGGCTTTCATGTTTGAATTAAAATGATCATAAACAGAGGAATTATCATATTTTAATGGTTGTGTGTGAAACAAATTACTGATCATTCAGTTTATTTATTTAGGTCTGAAATGGATAAATGTTACCAAGATGTATTTTTTTCCCCATCTGTTTAACAGCATTCATTTTACAGTAGTCTTTAACGCCTGTCAAACTTGGGGCTCATGAATAATAATAATGTCATGAGCATTCCCCTGAACTGGAGCATTTTTGCACGTGGAGCATTTACTGAACTGATTTGCTGAATCAAACCGCAGGCATGCTCTTTCTCTTCCAATGTACCATGGGGGGTTAAGCTCAGATCGAGCATCCTTCATGGACAGCAAGCCAAGTTTGTTTAGCATTAACTATTAAAGGATTAGTTCACCTCAAAATGAAAATTTCCTGATAATTTACTCACCCCAATGCCATCCAAGATTAGGTTTT
The DNA here is from genome assembly GCA_033366665.1 of Phoxinus dragarum. Taxonomy (NCBI): domain Eukaryota; kingdom Metazoa; phylum Chordata; class Actinopteri; order Cypriniformes; family Leuciscidae; genus Phoxinus; species Phoxinus dragarum. The sequence continues at coordinate 58,957 of JARPMJ010005767.1, forward strand.
TGAGGAAAATATTTCAGGATTTCTCTCCACACAATGGACTTCAATCGCAACCAAAATGTTGAAGTCCAAATCAATGCAGTTTACAAGGGCGTTGAAGTGCTTCAAAGGGCTCTGCATGATTTCAGCTGAGGAATGGGGTCTTATCTAGCGAAACGGTCATTTTCTAAAAAAAAATTTCATTAATATACTTTTTAACCACAATTGTTCATCTTGTGCCTGGTCTGCGACTGCGCCAGCATTACGTCATCACATTGGAAAGGTCTACGGTGGACGTACCGGCCTCATTGTTTTACTAGCGTGGAGAAGGAACATTGTTCAAATGTTTGTCTGTTGAATGACATATTTGTTTC